>JACEII010000011.1:8825671-8905341 GCA_014332785.1 Antheraea mylitta | reverse complement strand
AAAATTTTGTCAGACATACATTAAATTATCAAAAATATATTAGGAAGGCAGAGATAAGATACCGAATTCTTAAACCTTAGTCTTTAATGATTCGCGAGGTTCTATATTGTAAATTGCTCGAACTGTCCGTTTTTTATGTGTTTTGTGTGTGTCTTCGATTTTCACAGAGTGATAATAAATTATAACCATAATCCTATTTAATGTTGTAAATGCGAAAGTCAATACGTTTTATAACACTTTCGTAATTTCTTAACCAATCAGCATGAATTTTTGCATACACATTACGTGACATACAAAAAAGGATATATTATTCTTTTTTTTTTTTGGAAATGCCTATGCTATTTACCTAACAAGGTCTTAACAGCTTTACCGGACTACCGTATATCATTCAATTTTTTTTTTTGGAAATGCCTACGCTATTGACCTAACAAGTTCTTAACAGCTTAATCGGACTACCGTCATCCAAAAAAATACACTGTAATTGAATACTAACTCAAATCTAAATGAACACAAAAAAAGCCGTGAGCAAAAGAAGGTTAGAGAATTTCACTTCAACAAAATGGCAAATTTTATAAGACGATCAGAAAAAAAGAAATCCGATTAAAGATTTTGACACATTTATTTAAAAGCTTGTTTTTTAAAACTGTCTTTTAAATAATCAGTTAATTTTATATTAACGTAAAATTATGATTACACTAGCATTTATATTCTCACGGTCATATAAAAAAGTATATAGTAATGAAATGTCGTGTTAATATCAAAAAATGTTGCAGTGCGAGTGCGGGTTGCGAGGTATTAGTGAAGTTTTAACAAGCACGGCTGTCAATCACAAAACGGCTCGTTACAATTTTATTTGAACCGTGAACGTGCTGTTTAAACCGATGTATTTTGGTTAACTGTAAATCATTCTCATACTTTAATATGCTAGTTGGATATTGGCTCCATAAGAGTTTTTTATTGGTTTCTGCTATCATTATTTCTTGTACAAGTCGTGGCGATGAAATGTCAATGTGATGCCCTTAGATTCGAACATCGTGTATAATCGCATTTTTCAGAATTCAGGTACATTTATACAATTGGGAAAAAAAAATGGGGAACAATGTAGTACCACTGTATGTGGAAAAATATAGAACTGTGGATTCCTGGGAGTTTGAAATCAATACATCGTGAATTGATGTTGTGATTGCTCATATATTGACGAGCTTTAATATTATTAATTAAAAAAAATGAAAATATTGAAATCCTTTAGTTATAAATGCCTATTCGTTATATTTTACTTTTCTTACGTGTAATATTAAATTATTTAATAATGTGTAATATTATTAAATTAATAAGTAAATTATAGAAATCTGCATTATACGTGCATTATACAAAAACTACTGGATAATTTTTCAATCCATTTTTTTACTTTTAATTTTTAGGTATTTTTTTATATAGAAGCACGACAAAGTGACTGCACTAAGCCTGATGTTAAGCATAGTACAATACAAAAACATCAGCAACCACCGTGAGACAGATTATCCATCGCCGGTCGCCGCTGTCATGCCGGCCATAATGACGAAAGTCGCCCGGTACTGGATATGCACAGGCTGATCCCAAAACGCGACGCGCAGAAGCGAGTCACTATGACGGGCTTTTTCGCCATATGCATGGTGGTTGCCACCCAGTCGGGCTGTAAAACCCTACCACCCCGCTCTCGCCATTGCCTCGTTCGTTGATCAGCAGGGTGCACCACGTACAGGTGAGGTTGGCTTGGGTGTCTCAAGTCTTAAGATGTTATTCGACACCCCTTACACCCCAAACGACACCCCTTACACCCCAATATTTGGTCTTCATTCAATATATAGTTACTAAAATTTTACGAAACTACTAGTTTTGTAAGTGCTACACGTTCAACAATGTGTATTTTCTTGAAATTGAAAAGTGGGCAAGCGGTGTGATGAGCAAACGTACGAGTAGAACAACGCAAACAATTTTTTTTTTCGAAATAACTACGCTATTGACCCAGCAAGGTCTTAACAGCTTCATCGGACCACAACGCAAACAAAGTTGACCCCCAACTTGTTGAGTTAGTTTATAATAAGTGTATATATAGGCATCATTACATCAACTTGTAAAAGACCCACTGCAAGGCCATATGCCTCTTCCGGAATAACCACCACGCCATCCCACAACGTATTGGCGATTTCAAAACTGTAAAAAATTCATGGTTCCACATAACTCCCACAAGGTACAAGAACATTTCTTAGGTTCCGGTTTCCTAACGATCTGTTCCTTCACTATCAGCCAATAGTGTTACCAAATGGATTTAGTTAATGTCCACGAACTCCGAAAAAATCTTGTCCAATAATAATATCCATATAATTAACACATTAACCAAACAGTTTGTATCAATTTTATGGTCGGATTTTGATTGTTAGACGACTATTAATAGAAATAAATATATAGGAATATACACCATTACTATTAAAGTATTAGGGCACATATTTCGTCGACCAAATGGTTTATAACTCAATATTGAAGTTTACGAACCAGATATTACAACTGATAGCCGATAAATGTTCCCATGCTTGACATAAAAGGATATAAGAAATAATAAAAAGCAGTTTCGCGATAAATAATAATATTATGTAAATACGCACATTCACATTTAACGAGATTCAGAGAAGCCTCGACTGACTTAAACTACTCGTTAACTTGAAATCATAATATTTACTATGGATTAATTTGCATAAGAATCGAGGGAAATATGCATGATACAAACGTAATATCAACATTGAGTTGATTTTAACTGACGTTTTTCATCTCGGGGCCTTTTGTCTTCGTTTGTCTTGTTTGCATGAAGTTTATTTATTTCTCTAACTGGTTGTCCTCGACTGCAATCTCGGGTAATTCTTTTTTTTATATCACAGGAGGTAAACGAACAGGTGGGTCATCTGATGTTAAGTGATCACCACCATTCATAGACACCAGCAACACCAGTGGAGGCAAGTGCGTTGCCATCCTGTGTTGGTGAAGAAGGGGGGAGAGGAAGAGAGGGAAGGGAGAGAAAGGGAAGTGGGCCTCCGGTGAATAAAAAAGATCTTCGTTTAAGAAACTGCAATATTTATTAGCACTGTGTGGTAAGTGATGTTTGAAATGGGACAAGCGGTGTGGTGCGCTTGCGGAAGAGAGGTGAAGTAGTCGTAGAACATTATTTACAAAGCAACTTAAAAGAAAATTGTACGTTTTCTTTCATTTTTTTTATATGATTTGCCTATGTATAGTGTTTTTTATGTCATAGTAGGCAAACGAACACACGGATCACTTGATGTTAAGTGATCACAGCCGTCCAGCCGTACTTGCAATACTAGGGGAGTCGCAAGTGCGTTGCCAGCCTGTGTTTGTGGCAATGGAGAGATATGGGAGATGAGCCTCCGACGCTCTCACAGACCGAACGAAACGCAACAATACAAGCACTGTTACTTCACGTCGGTTTTCTGTGAGAAGGAAGTACTGCCCCGGATTAGCCGACCCTTTCATGTTGAAACCAGTTATAGATTCAGCGTGGCTCTACCACTAACAAAAAGTGTATTCTTAAGATTATAAAGAACACAGCCAAAGTCGCGGGTATCAACTAGTATACTATAAAATAATAATGTTCACTATTATTATGATAGAAAGTTAGGATATAAATGTTACACATTGTTTTGCCAAATACATCAACTGTCAAATACTCATCAAGCAAGCACGGCCTCTATAATTATAATTCGTGAGTATTACCACTTTATTTAGTTAAAAGTACAAAATTATATATTGTCTTGGTACTAGATAGTAGGTTTATGTTTAGATTTTTAACACGATAACGCATACATGAATGGCTAATGTCTTTATTGTTGCACAATTTAAAATAAGTAATTTCAACTTGGGTGATTCAATATTAACAGCTTGGGTGTAAAATGGGGGATAATTGAAACATGAATATTAATTATTATTTTTTAAACTAATATGTTAATTGAGTCTTTGAAAACAAACACGGTAAGTTCAAATGAGTCAATTCATCCCAATTCTCGCTGAAAAAACAAGCTCTTCATATTATATTAAAATGAACTCGACAGCAATGGAGAGTGGTTGTTATCTTTACAAACATGGCGCGGTTTGTATTGCCTAATTTATTCTCTGGCTGTGATGAACAGAATGCCAAAACGAAATGTTATTCTTTGATGATGTCCGTTTTATCAGGCACATATAGCCACGGTGGAAAATTGAGTGAATTATTTTTCATGATACATTTATACATTTATTATTATAGATTCAATTTTTGGTAAGAGGATTATTACGGCCACGATTATAGTCGCGAAATGGAATTTTATATAAAAGAAAGCATCTACTTAATACAATACCTAAAGCTGTAATGTAATACTTTTTGTAGGTGGTATAACCACGCTTAAGCTATAATTGCTTTCAACTTGAATGGGTCGACTCGACCGGGGTACTACCATCCTCTTACAGAAAACTGACGTGAAGTAACAGTGCTTGCATGGTTGTGTTTCCATTCCACCCTATCCCTTCTTTCCCTTCCTCTTCCTCTTCCCCTACCCCTCACCCTTCCCCACCAATACAGGCTGGCAACGCACTTGTGACTCCTCTGGTGTAACTGATGTCTATGGACGGTGGTGATCACTAAATATTAGGTGACCTACCTGTTCGTTTGCCTCTTATGACATAAAAAAAGCTGAAGTCCTTGAAGTAGACTCAACGAAGACTCGTGAAATACTGGTAGAGGTGACTGGTTGCGAAAAATATATTATTGAGATCAGATCAAATTCACTTTTATTCAGAGGTGGACTGAAGAGTGATATAATACTAGTGGTGACTAACAGACAATACGCAACTTGAACTAGTTGGTACCTTATATTCTCAAATTATACACAGGATTCTTCATACAGCATTAAAAATTACTGTTAAAAATTCACCTTAAGGCTGGTAAATGGGGGAATTTAAATATATTTTATGGTATTATTGTTTGAATCTTTGTCTATGAATCAGGCTAAATCGAATGATTCTAAATGAATTCGAAAAAAAACTGATCCTACTGTAGAATAGATCATTGGTTAATTACATTTGCTCACATAAACAAGCAGTTCCGAATAAATTATAGATTTTTATCCGAGTCTTTCAAATTTTATTCTGTCTTATGTAGCATTGACTGATACTGCGCCTCTTCGTTGTAATTAAAAAAAAAATTCAATTTAAAAAATGGCAGAGTCAATGGAATCCCAAAAAATATTTAGTATAGAATCGTCTATATAGTATTCCGCAATGAATACTCACAATTCTATGCCGATACGTTTATTAGTTTGAACGTGATTATGTCTCCAAATAATTGTATTGTTATTTTTTTTTCTCGAACTGACTACGCTATTAACCTTAATTTTTTGGCCTTTACAGCTTCACCGGACTACTAAGGCACTCAGCCGATTTTATATTGGCAACCAGCTCAAGGGTGCATGGCACACCTCGGCTTGGCTGTTGCCTGTTGCATGCAAAATCGCGACCTATCTTAGCTAACCTAGCTAACTATTCATATATGTATGAGTTGTTGAAACGTATATGTATACCAAGCATACACGCCTCAACAACTCCTCCATATATTTATTATCGGAAAATTGAGAGTTTTTCAGTTCGATAAGGGAAAAAAAAAGTAAACCCTTCCACTTTCATGTGTAAGCGTGTAGGCGTGCACGTGTATGGGGATGATCGTGTAGTGTTGTAACGGTGTTGTATATTTGTGTGTCACCATATCGCGCAAGCAACGCACTCAAGGGCTCCCTACCGAGGGATCGAACTTAGGCTTGAGCCGGTGCCGTGGGAGGCCTAATCGCGTGTGCGGGAGCGAAATTAACCCCCAGACCACGGCGGCGTGATCTGTGTTTACGCGGGCGTGGCCGTGAACACGCTCTGTTTCGAGGGACAGGCTGGTACTGATCGTTCGCTGACGTGATTGAATTAGGAGGGTCGGTAAAAATGTGTCGCGGACGTCTCTTATAACGCGCAGCGTCTGGTACGGGTTCATAGTTTGTGGCGGATACCTCTAACGGACTGGGATGATTCGCGGGTTTTTCAAAATAACTAATCGTAAGTGATTTTACGTACGCCCAGATAGAAGGGATCTCTAGGTCTCTATGGAGATCGACTCTCCGGATGTACCACGGGGCACTGGTCACTTTACGTAAAACACGATTTTGGAGAACCTGCAGCTTATCAAAGTTATCTTTGGACATATGCGCAAAAACGGGGCAGCTATATGTCATCACGAGACAGATATACGTCTTATACAAAGTGAGCTTGTGTCTGAGGGACATCTTACTCTTATGACAAAGCCACGGATGGAGGCGACCCAAGACCATAGCGGCTTTGTCTCGCACTCTATCTATATGTGAATTGAACTTTAAATGTCTACCTAATGTAACACCGAGATATTTGACCTCTTCGACCCAAGGGATATCGATTCCGTATAGCTTGATGGGCTCAAATTTATTAGCGCGTTTCGTGGGATCGAAGAGTATTGCGTCACTCTTATTGGGATTAACTTCTATGCGCCATCGACGAAACCATTCACCGAGAGTATGAACGGCTTTTTCGATGCGTTTCCTAAGAAGGTCCGACCGCCAGCGGGAAGTGTAAATAACAGTATCGTCAGCGTAACAACCTACCTCGAGCCCCCGAGGCTGAGGTAGGTTGCTGATGAACAGATTGAAGAACGTGGGCGAAAGTATGGAGCCCTGTGGCACACCTGAGCGTATCGGGTGGGGTAGTGATAGTTCACCATCTAATCTGAAGCGGAATGTCCTATCAGTGAGATAATCGCGGATAATATGAATTAACCTATCGGGTACGCGAGATTTACATAATTTATGGATGAGCCCTCCATGCTAGACCTTATCGAAGGCCTTGGTAATATCGAAGAAGACTGCAATTGTACGTTTCGGTTTACGTTATGGATCGGCGTTAAATTTAGAAAAAATGTACTCCGTGAGGCGGTGTACTTGATTTGTGCAAGAGTGTTCGGCGCGAAATTCCAACTGCTCAGGTGGTATTAATTTTAAATCTGCAATCGAGAACTGGAGACGGTTCAAAAGGAGCCGCTCGAAAAGTTTTCCTAAGGTATCTAACAGACTAATGGGGCGATAGCTAACGGGAAGCGTAGCTTTCTTGCCAGGCTTGTGAATACCTATCACTACGACCTTTTCCCGGACGGCCGCAAAGTGACCCTGGGACATGGCCGCATTGAAGACGCAGACCAATAGAGCTATGATATGATCAAGAAGGAGTTTCAGAACCTCGTTCCTGATCCCATCGGGATCGGGTGAATTGTTATTGTATGTATATAATAGATATATAGATATGTTAACATTATATTGGTATTGATTAATAAAGAAATATAAAATTCATGCTCTTTATACTTCAATTTCGTTATTTAACTTTTTTTTTAACGTGGGGATATCCATTATGGATACCCACCCTCCCAGTGTCCATAAATATGGCGCTTCGTTTCCTCCAAGGAAACCTCAATCACTGTGCCAGGGCCCAGGATCTTCTATCCCAGAGCATGGCGCAGTGGTCGATTCACGTTGCCGTGATGGCCGAGCGCCGACGGCCGCCCGGGGACAACTGGGTGGGAGACACTAACGGCTCGGTAGCCTTAGTGTCCCAGGCTGCCGTTGGCTCCACGCCCTTCGCTAACATCTTGAAAGGGCGGGGGTATGCAGCGGCTCGTCACGGCGGCACGATGGTGGTGGGGGTTTATGCGCCCCCAAGCATGAGTCTCGCCGACTTTGAGGGATTCCTCGGAGACCTACAGATTGTCGTGGGTCGCAGCCATCCTCACCCCGTCCTAGTGCTAGGGGACTTCAATGCCAAATCCACGGCTTGGGGTTCTCCTGCCACGAACCGGAAAGGTGAGGGCTCTGGAAGAGTGGGCCATAACATCGGGCTTACTCGTTCTGAACAGGGGGTCTGTTAACACGTGCGTGCGACAGCAGGGCGGGTCGATAGTGGACATTTCGTTCGCTAGCCCTGCTTTAGCGCGCCGTGTTCGGGGCTGGAGAGTCCTCGAGGAGGTGGAGACGTTGTCGGACCACCGCTACATACGGTTCGACGTCTCCACCCAGACCTCGGATGGACCAGCCCGTGGGACCCCCTCAGAGGAAGGACCGCGTTGGGCCTTGAAGCGCCTCAATCGTGAGGCACTTCTGGAAGCGGCGGTCGCACAGGCCTGGGTGACAGATGAATCACCAGACAGGCCTGCCGACGTCGACTTCGAGGCGGAGTCTCTTCGGGCGGTCGTGACGCGTATTTGCGATGCGGCAATGCCCCGAGTCAAGGGGCCAACACCCGCCAAGCGTCAGGTGTACTGGTGGACCGCCGAAATAGCGCAGTTGCGCACAGCATGTGTAGCGGCCCGTCGCCAGTACACCAGACAACGACGCAGGCGGGGCCGCTCGCAAGTCGCGTCCGCACTGGAGGCAGAGCTCTACGAGGGGTACAGAGCAGCCAGACTGGCGCTCCGTAAAGCCATTGAGCAAGCTAAAGCTCTGGCTCGAAAGGAGCTGCTCGAGACGCTCAATCGGGACCCGTGGGGGCGCCCGTACCATATGGTACGTGGCAAATTACGTCAGGGGGGCCCCCCGGTAACCCAGAGTCTCGAGCCAGAGCTCCTCGATGTAGTTTTGGCTGCTTTGTTCCCTTCAGCAACAGAGAACATGCCTCCAGCGATGGCTCTGTCTGCAATTATGCCCAGCGCAGTTGGCTGCGATGAAGATGATGACGAGGTCTCCGAGGTGACCCGGGAAGAGTCGAGGGCAGCGGTGAAACGCCTACAGGCTAAAAACACCAGGACCCGACGGCATCCCTGGCCGAGTGTGGATCCTGGCTTACGAGGCCCTCGAACCCCGACTGCTAAGGATGTTCACTGCATCTCTTCAGCAGGGCCGGTTTCCACACATATGGAAAACCGGCCGTTTGGTTCTGTTGAAGAAGGAGGGGCGTCCGGCGGACAGCCCGTCCGCTTACCGGCCCATAGTGCTGTTCGACGAGGTGGCAAAGCTCTGCGAGCGAATCATCGCAGGCCGCCTCGTTCGGCACTTGTCAGAAGTTGGGCCGGACCTGTCGGAAAACCAGTTTGGTTTCCGACAGGGGCGCTCCACCGTCGATGCAGTGATCCATGTTAAGATCCTGGCGGAGAAAGCAGTTGCCCGGGGTGAGGTTGTTATGGCGGTGTCACTAGACATCGTCAACGCCTTTAACACCTTGCCCTGGGCCAGCATTGAGCAGGCACTCCAATACCATGGAGTGCCTCGCTACCTCCGCCGCATAGTCGGGGCGTACCTATCCGAGAGGTACGTAATCTTCCCGGGTCAGGGAGGGAGGATAAGTCGGCGAGAAGTAGTATCCGGTGTTCCACAGGGGTCAGTCCTGGGCCCCCTTTTGTGGAACATCGGATACGATTGGGTGTTGCGCGGTGCGCTCCTCCGAGGCGTCAGTGTTACCTGCTACGCTGATGACACATTAGTGTTAGCCCGGGGGAAGACGCACCGCGCGGCCGCGATCCTTGCTACGGCAGGAGTCGCTCAAGTCGTCAGTAGGATCCGGCAGCTGGGACTGCAGGTGGCGCTCAACAAGACCGAGTCCCTAGTCTTTCATGGCCCTCGGAACGCGCCACCTAGACGGTCCCAGATCGTCGTAGGAGGCGTGTCCATCGGCGTCGGGTCGAGGTTAAAATACCTCGGCCTGCTACTCGACAGCCGATGGACGTTCGAGGAACACTTCCGGCAGCTGGCCCCCCGTTTAATGGGCACAGCGGGCGCGCTTGCCCGTCTAATGCCCAACTTGGGGGGGCCCAATTCCATCTGCCGGAAGTTGTACCTAGGGATCGTGCGGTCAATGGCCCTGTACGGGGCCCCCGTGTGGGCTGACGGCCTGACGGCCACCAGCATCGCCCACCTGCGCAAATCGCACAGGGCGATGGCCATCAGAGCCATACGTGGATACCGCACGATCTCATACGAGGCGGCCTCCCTATTAGCCGGATCCCCACCCTGGGACCTGGTAGCGAAAGCCCACGCGTCCCTTTACCAACTACGCGTGGAGGCGCTGGAGCGGGAACAACGACTCGTGCCTCGGGAAATCGAGGCACTGAGGTCACAGCTCCACCAGGTCCTAGTGGTTGACGAGTGGCGACGACGACTTGAGCGGCCGAGCTCGGGCGTGGCAATTATCGAAGCCGTTCGGCCGGTCATGGTCGAATGGCTCACCAGGCGGAGTGGCACCCTAAGCTTCCGGCTGACGCAGGTGCTCTCGGGGCACGGTTGCTTCGGGAGTTACCTGTGTCGCATAGGCCGGGAGCCAGTTGCAGGGTGCCATCACTGTGACTGCGCTACAGACAACGCGCAGCACACGCTAGAGGTTTGTCCCGCCTGGGATGTGCCACGTCGCGAGCTCGTCGCGGCCATAGGCCCGGATCTCTCGCTCTCGTCTGTCGTCTTTAAGATGGTTGAGAGCGAGACCGGGTGGAACTCCGTTGCCTCATTCTGCGAGGCAGTTATGCTCGCTAAGGAGGCGGCGGAGAGGGAGAGAGAGCAGACCACCAGGCTCCTCTCCCGCGGCCGACGAACACGGCGGCGACGGGTCGGAGACGATCTGAGGCCGCCGTAAAGGGCCTGCGGGCGACGTGACGCGGGCACGTCCGTCGCCCAGCACTATAGCAGGCCCCGCAGTGGAGTCGCATTGTGCCGTGTGACTCCCACAGTTTGTCGTGGGGGGGTTTAACACCCGCCCCTCCCTGAGGGTTCTTCCATCTTGACCCCTCAGGCTGAAGAAGGGGCCTCTTATGAGGGGCCGACACCTGCCGGGTGAGCAGAGGTAGTGCCGTAGGCAGTTCCTGCTCTCCGGCCAACAGGTGTAAGGAGGCACCATGGGGTTTTAGTCCGTGCAAGTCGGACATACCCCACCCTAGCTGCCCGGCCAGGGTGAGAATCCGAAGGAAAAAAAAAAAAAAAAAAAGGGGAGAGGATGGGTTATGTCCGACTCTCACGGACTAAAGCCCCACGGTGTACCGACAGACCGTATTGTTGGGGCGGCAAGAGATTGTTCTAGCTAATCAACCTTGTAGAGCCGCCCCAACGGTCCGCCCGGCGGAAGATGGCCGCCGGACTCCTACCTATAGAGAGGCAGCTGGGTACACACCAGCTGCCTCTTCTCGTCCGCCAGACCTTTGCAATGAAGGGAAGAGTCCCTCGACTGCATCCCCTCAGGTCCGGCTACGGTGGCAGGAGGAGTTGGGCAAAGCGCCGCCTCCTCCTGCCGGTCCTCTGTTGGCGGAGATGGCCACTTAGACGATTTGCCTCGCGGGCCCTCTCCGCCGCCTCCTTTTGCGAGATGTCCTCTTCGCAAAAGGAGGCTGTTGCTCGCCACACCTGTTCGCTGCCGAGCATGGCGGAGACCACACTCGGCAGCGATAAATTCCCCCTACCGCCGCCGCCAGAGTGCGGCGCTGTCCCTCCCACGCAACACTCTCAGAAAGCGTGTACTGCGCGGTGTCTTCCTCAGCGCCGCACTCGTGACAGGTGGCGGTCGGCTCCCTATGAGCGATCCGGTGCAGGTACCACCCAAAACAACCGTGCCCGGTTAGTACCTGGACCAGCCTGAACGTCAGGGAGCCCCAACTCCTTCCTATCCATTCTCGCAGGACCGGACGGACGGCGTCGACGGTGTACGTCCCGAAGCGCGCGTCCGCCAGGTCCTGCATCCACCTTACTAGCGCCCCATCCCTACACTCTCGCCTCTTGGCCTCTATCTCCCTGGGAGCCGGAGGCTCCCCACTACGCTTTACGAGAACCCCAGCTTCCAGCTCCCAGGGAAGGGAGGCGGCGAGCGTGAAGGCCACCTCCGAGGACACCGTCCGGTACGCCCGGATTGCCCTCAGTGACATCGTATGCTGCGCACTGCGCAGCGCACGCACGTTCGCGGCACCGAGGGCGTCTGCCCAGACCGGTGCCCCGTAGACGGTCATCACCCGCACGACTCCAATGAAAAGTCGGCGGCACCCGGCGCCCGGCCCCCCAATATTGGGGAGCAGCCGACCGAGTGCCGCCGCCGCCCCAGCAATTCGCGGTCCGAGCCCCGCAAAGTGGGGCTCGAAACGCCAGTGCCCGTCCAGGGTGAGGCCCAAGTACTTTATTTGGGCCCCCACCCTGATCTGGACGCCCTCCACCATTATGTGGGCCCCAAGTGGTGGCCCCTGCCGAGGCCCGTGAAAAAGAATGGCCTCGGTCTTCTCGAGGGCCACCCTGAGGCCCACCCTCCTTATGCGCCTGACCACGTGGGTTGTGGCCATCGTGGCCAGGCGCTCCACCTCTTTCCAATTTAGTTATTTGACTAAGCCGACTCTTAACAACTTAAAACTACAAATTAAAGTAATGATAATATAACGAACCATTAAAGACTTGGACAGTAATAAAAAATCCAAATATTAGACAATGATAACAAACTTTACGGTGAAAATGGGTAATGGGAATAATTTTATGGCGTTAAAATAGGTCACATCGTATTAAGAGACGTTCGGATGGACTTTTATTTGCTCGACGTCGACGAGCTTTGTTTGGGATGTGATATTTCACCGGGCATTAAAACATACCTGTGAAGGGAAGACGATAATAAATTACCGAGTGTGGACAGATGATGCGGATGTGAGCTTTTTAATGTTAAAAATTGTTGTTTAAACACCTGTTAATGTCTCTGGAACAGTTTACACAGAAACGTCACACTTTGTGAACAACGATAGGGGTTTAGGGACGATTACAAGCTAAATATATTTAACATTTTTAATAATTCTCTTATTTCTATAACCATAAACTTGCAAAATATAATGGAACTACTTACGCCCATACCTTTATTAATATTACCCTCATAATTATTATTACAATCTGTGTTTTAATAAAGGTTTTCAAATATAACGCGGTTTATTTTAGGAGTAAATATTAATTGTAAGACCTTTTTGTACACAGTATTTACTACCCAAACAATTGAGCTAAATTAGATGCCGTAAGAGATCAGTATATTTCATTGTGATGACAAATTATTTAATTTCTTTTATATTAATCGCTTTTGTTCTCGGAATGACTACGCTATTAGCTTAGTAAAGCTTTAACAGCTTCACCGGATCACTAAGGCGAGCGCTTAAAGCTTTTTTTTTCGATCTGACTACGCTAATAACCCAGCAAGATCTTAACAGCTTCACCAGACTACGGCCTTTAAAGCACCCAGCCGATTTTATATTGGCAACTAGCTCAAGGGTGCACGGCACACCTCGGTTTGGGCTATTACCTAGTTCATGCTATATTAATCGCGGTAAACATTTATAGTTTTATTTCTCACGTTAAAGCAGTTATCGAGATTTAAATATAAATATTGAATTGCGATAGTCATATTTTTGTCGATCATATTCTTCAATTTTTAATATGTTAGTTAAAACATTGCAGCAAGACTTTTTAGTGGTCATTTTGTATGAAAGTCATTCAATTTTAACCATAAATTTTTACTTTATAACTAAACATACTAAATTTGGACAAAAAAATACAGTTTTATTAAAAAAGATAATGTACAGTTCTTGTCAATCTTTTTGGCTGCTCTGAATATAGCGGCAAGTTCGCGCTTGCGCATAATATAGTTATGAATTTAATAGATACAAAATTATATTATAGAAATCTAAATCGTACCGTACTGTTAACCTTAAGTTGTCTCTATATTACGCATATAATATAACAGGTAATTTCACCAAAATTAGTGATCTCCGCATCTGTTTTCAGAGCGGTCAAAAAATGTGGCAAGGATTGTAAATTAGTTCACTACTTTTTGATTTATAAAAATGCTTTTGGTATTAGAGACGGATAGTCGTTTATCTTTTATAATACACGAGAGAACGGGAGAATTAAACAAAACCTACACGAGAAGCAGACTATTTTCTACAATAGTACGACACAGTGACTGCATTGTATATGATAGCAATCCTAGCATAATTTAAAAACAGGAACTATCGAGAGATCAGCAATTTATAGTCGGATAAACACTGACTCATAGTGAAACAGAACAAGCTAAAAAGACTCGCTGTGACGAATTTCTTGATCCAAATGATATGTTGGGAATCTCGTTATAATGGGGTACGGATCTTTGATGTCCCACTATATTCTGGATGTATATGCAATACTGCATGGCAGACAAAATGCGTCCATTAAAATGGCAATAACCTAAAAAAAGGCAATCAAAATTTTACACATTTTTACGTGTGTAACGACGGCTAAATTAAAATTTCCACAGAGTTCCCCAACCACAGTTGCTAATGACTTCAAACAAGGTAATTTTATTACGCAATGAAAAAGCCACGAAAGCATAAATTACAAATTTAATGAACAGTTTCATTCTTTTACTAGTACAACGTCTTTTGCTTGCGAATTTTGTCTTTATTTAATGGCGACGCTACAAAAACATTGTTCGACGACGAAATTTTCTGGTAGTTTGTCTTTAATTATCATAATAATTTTGTCTCTTCACGTAAAACCACCTATTACTTTCATTCACGCTTTCTTGACTTCATTAAATGGTGACATTATTTCAGAGGGTAATTTTCATTTACCTAAATTTTCATTTGGTTTATTTCACAGCGAATATACCTTTGAAAATGTTTTCAGCTGTACAACTGTAATATGATACGATTTATTCGCTAATGAAGTCTTTTGTATTTAAAAAAAGGTTCAAATACCAAGTATAATTTTATATTCAAATATGTATTCAACCCACGGCTGTAAAACTTACTTACCTTTGTGTTGGTATAAACATTTTATAGAAACCTTATCCTATCGTATCCTGTCCTATCCTATATATAATAGTTTAGAGGAATTCTTCCGACACGAAATACATATAGGAGTTGTTGAAGCACGCCCGCTTGGTACACATGTATGTTTCAATAACTCATATACGTATATCTAGATAGCTTAGTTTAGGTTAGCTCAGATAGGTCGCGATTTTTGCACAAAACAGGCGACAGCCCAAGCCGAGGTGTGCCGTGCACCCTTGAGTTAGTCGCCTAAACATCCCAAATCGGCTGAGTGCCTTCAGCGCTCGCCTCGGTAGTTCGGTGAAGCTGTAAGGACCTTTCCGGATCAATAGTGTTTTAATTTGGAAAAAAAATTATAGAAATGGTCAAAAGGAAATAATTTGGAAGAAGCAAGTTTAATTTTTAATAATTATTTGATTGCATCTATCCTATTTGAGATCGTATCGTGTGATTCAATGGATGATTGTAAAGTCGCTTATCAGACATATTTATAGTCACTGAATTTTGTGTGTCATCCTGTTTATTCAAATTATGGTTGTAGTTATATTAAAAAAAATGTTTTGTAATAATGAGTTATGACGATTTCTCCGTTATTATATAATAGTTTTATAAATATTTACGAAGTATATGTACTTGCTTAGGCAGTACATATACTAAAACTGGAACGATACCGAGAAGATATAGATCTTCATAAGGATGACACGCTTTTCACTAATAATATTGATCCAATAAGACAGGCGAAGGAATTCATCCATACTGCCAATTCTGAAATTGTCAATATAGGTAGTTATTATGTATTCTTTAGGCAGTTTTCTTTTATGTCCAAGTTAATGAAAAGGTATAAGCGTCAAATCCTCTATATCATTTTCGTAAATTTTTATCTTCTAAATTTTCAAGACCACATAATTCATGCTCCGTGATATTATTTTTCATTCATTTCAATTATGTACAATAAACGAACCATATTACATAAAATGCATCTCAATTCATAAAATCATCAATGCATGCAAATTCATGAAGCGTTCCACATTTTTTAAAACTGGCTAGCTAGCTAGCTTAGTGTAGCTTAGATAGATTCGCGGTGTTGCATTCAAAGCAATCCAACGCAAGCCTAGGTTTGGCCACTCTGGCAGCCTTGAGCTTGTTTTGCCAAGCGGCAAAGTGCCTTAAGCACTCGCCATAGTAGTCCGGTATAGCATGTAGCAAAGTTAATTTAAAAAAAAAATTACAAACTACCTATTAACTGGTGAACTACCTGTAGGATGCTAACTTTGCATTATATATACTTGGCAGTTGTCAGTCGTTACGGTCTGGCTGCACTAATTCTTCGTTTTCGCATGGCGTTATTCCTAACCCATACTTTGTACAGTAATTGCTTTACATATAAGGGCCGTAGCGTGGCGTTAGGTAACCTATGATTTTTATCAATGGATATGTTATACAATATAAAAATTCCCATGGTAATTCCAGAAATTAGTACGTGCAAACAAACAGTCTGTTGAGTTTCATAAATTATATTAATAAAAATTAATTGCTCAATAATGTACGTAAGCGTCATGTTCATGTATTTATAATAGTCAGGATAAGGTCTTGTAGAGATAAAAATGTTTAAAGAAAATCGTGTAAAAAATAAATAATTGGGTTAAATTTTTTTTCAAAAATACTAACAGAATTGACAGTTTGACTTTGTATTGTTCATTTTCATTTCATTTAATTACATAGTCGTATGTTAAAGTGCAGATTAGGATTCTTTTTCTTTGTTAATACGACCGTGGGAAGCTTGAGTGAAGAGCTAACATTAGCATATATCTTAAAAACTGGGTCTCTTTTACACCTTAGGAACTACTACCGTAAGATCACTCAATCACATTCATACATCAAATGACATAAATCTATTTATAATGTCAACGGAAACATTTAATTTAATATAACAGATGTTCTCTTCTCGAGTGGACACGCCTGGTAGCGAATCCTTTGAGTTTGTCACGGACAGATTCAAAAGAAAACAGTTAACAAAGGATTGTTATTCCAACTGTGTTGAAACTTGTGTAAACAAGTTTGACAATCGAGCGTGGAGTTTTGCCGGGGACAGGGCCATCGTTGTCATTTTATATCGAAGAAAATCATCGGCTCCCTTTCCCATTCAATATCCTTTTTACTTTTGCTAGGACGGCCTAAAAGTTTATACAATGTACAAAGAAATGTGATTTAAACAGTGATTAATTAAAATCTATAAATCTCTAAACAATATAAAATATAGCGAATCCGTTTGTATAACTTGATTAGGGTCTGTCCATTAATTACGTTAGGCGTTATTATCAATTTTTTTATCCAACCCCTACCCCTTTGTGAGATGTCGTTACATTTGTCTGGACCTTTTTTATCTCGCACGAGATATTTCAAAATTTGGATTTTAAATATAAATCCGTTGGACTTGTTCAAAAATACAAAATTCGCTTTATACTTTTACATTACATTTCTGTATATAAATAGTAAATAACTTTATATCTATTCATGGATTTTAATATGAAGAAGAATATTGTCTGCTTTTGGCATATTTTAGTCTAGAAACATATTTACTTTAAATTCACCTGATTTACTAAAATTTTCACACAATATTTTGCCCGAAAAAAATTACGTGATACTTGGCGAAACCTCAACTCTTCTACACATGACGTTGTAAGATGCGACCTGACTCCCCTCCCCCTGATTCTCTCACATAATTATGGACTCCCCCTTAGTCTTGAACTGCGGATTCACTCGTATTTGAGTTTTGAAATGATAAATATTAGAATATTCTAAATATCAAATTAATGATTCTATTACAGTAATTTCAATATAATTACAATAATTTCATATATAATGTTATATAACACAGAGATTGTTAGTTTGAATGTGCTCTACAATTAATACAATTTTGGGGTGTAAGGGGTGTCGAATAACATCTTAAGACTTGAGACACCCATGCCAACCTCACCTGCACGTGGTGCACCCTGCTGATCAACGAACGAGGCAATGGCGAGAGCGGGGTGGTAGGGTTTTACAGCCCGACTGGGTCGCAACCACCATGCATATGGCGAAAAAGCCCGTCATAGTGACTCGCATCTGCGCGTCGCGTTTCGGGATCAGCCTGTGCATATGCAGTACCGGGCGACTTTCATCATTATGGCCGGCATGACAGCGGCGACCGGCGATGGATAATCTGTCTCTCGGTGGTTGCCGATGTTTTTGGATTGTACTATGCTTAACATCAGGCTTAGTGCAGTCACTTTGTCGTGATTCTATAAAAAAAACAGTTCTATTTCAAAATTTATTTCTTCATTTTATAAACTACCTTTTGCTCGCAGCCTTACTCGCGTTAATGTTCTCGTAGATGAGACCTATCCCTTGTAAACAGTACTTTTTTCAGAATGTAAGGTACCCTTTTCTTTACTAAGGGGGTGAAGTGTATAGGCAGTGCATTTCTCCGAACGAAAGGTATGCGAAAATCATCAAGTGGTTTTAGTCCGCGGAAGTCGAACTAACCCATCCTTAGCTGCCCAACGAGGTGAGTATCCGCAGTGGATATCCCCATGCAAAAAAGTTATTAGGGCGTGAAAGCGTCACAGCCAAAATCAGATAGGTATTTATAATATGGGTAAGTGTTCTATTATGTTAAGGCAGATTATAATATATATGATTACGCTAAGATTTTGAAGAGTAGAGCAATTATCATAAAAAATATAAATCAGAAACTACGCTAAGAAGAACTTAGTATCAGCGCGAGCAAGCTGTAGCGACAGATACGAGTACTGCGATGAATAAGCCAAAGTTAATGCGGATTAAGTTCCGGGATCCCGTTAGTAATTTTCTTGCGATATTGGGTTCTTCAAATAAAGCGCGAAGAGGCACCTTTGCATCTCTGTATGATGGCGACGAGTGCCATTTGATATTTAACACTGTTTAACTCATTGTTTTTGGATCGCGCCATACATTGCATCAGGTATTGCGTAGTAAGTTTACCGAACTAGTATAAAAAATGAAGGCATTAAAAAAATTAAGGCAGGAGGTATAGTCACCCTGAAACTATTACTGGTTTCAGCATATATGGGTCGGCACGCCCGCTGTACTACCCTTCTCTCACAGAAAACCGACGTGAAGTAATAGTGCTTACCTTGTTGCATTTCGATCGGTCAGTGAGAGTACCGGAGGACCAATTCCTCTCCTAACCCCCACCTCATTCCCCCATTCATCCCAAACACAGGCTGGCAACACACTTGCGACTCCCCTGGTGTTGCTAGTGTGTATGGACGTCGGTGATCACTTAGCATTAGGTGACCCGCCTGTTCGTTTACCTCCTATGATATAAAAAAGGCAATCATAAAAACTGCTGACAGAAGCAAAAACTCAAAAAAATTAAATATGAATTTGAAAAATGAATTTTGAATTTGAGTATTAATTATACTGTGAATTTCAACTTCATAATTTATTTATTTAAATTATTAACATGAGTGTGATTTTCATATCAAATGACACTCGGAGCAATAATTACATACATTTTTATAAAGTCTAATAATAAATCAAACGTATGATGTGCTGTCACATATATATCAATGTTACATGTACACAGTTTCCAATACTACCTACGCGTCGCTAGCTTTTTTTTCGAACTGACTACGCTATTCGCCTTACTAGGCCTTCATAGCTTGACCGGACTTCTAAGGCGAGCACTTAGAGCACTCAGCCGATTTTATTCAGGTAACATGCTCAAGGGTGCACGGCACACCTCGGTTTGGGCTATTACCGAAGAAAAATCCGATCTGACCTAGCTAAACTATTCTAAGCTAATCGTACATGTATTCATTTTTGAATTATGCAATTAAAAATTGCATGATTCAAAAACACATGTAAATCGGAATGAATGCGTCGCTAGCCTGACGCAAGCCCCTAAGAGCAATAAGGGTTCATGTAATGTCGCGAGATTATAAATTTATCTCCTGCCAAAAATACCGTCCAACGCTCCTAAATAATTTTTCATTTCAAAAATATTAAGTGAATAAAATATTTGTTTTACCTGTACAAAATAACTGATTTTGTCCAGAGTTTTGTCCATTTAAATTCGATAATTTGTTCGTTATAAACTGTTTATAACAAACATATTTAAGTACATGATTGAAATTCCGAATACACGGGGACTTTCCAACTATTTTCTATGTTGCAATATAGTGGAGTGACCGCGTAGCGACATCGCTTGAACTATGTAAAAGTACTCTGACCTACTTTCGACTTGTGAAGAGGAATTTTTAATAAAATATTATTTATGTATTTTGTTTACGGGCGTGGCTTACTTTTAATGTAATAAACTTTATTTAATGTACACAGAATACTCAAAAATATGAATTGAAATATAAAGCCAATTTTACTTTGAGAAGATTGTGTCGTGTTAAAAAAAAATTATAAACATGTAATTTATCCCATCTGTCATACTCCCAACAATTTAGACATAAGCCTTCCTCAAAGATTGCCGTAACGAACAGTTAATCTTTACCAGGGCATTGGTTCACCAATGGGTGAGTCTGCCCACAAAGTATGTTCCAGAGCATGGTCGAAACTTGAAAATGATAAAACAATAAGTCCAGTGAAGCTCTAACGGCTAACATTATTAGGTAGTTTGAAAAAAAAATTACCCTGTAACTCTTCAATCTCATCAATTCTACAAGTAATCTACCTTCTACCACTTGATATATACAATTATTTTATCAGATACGAGCTGATTCCCGCTCGCTTAGTTGGTCTTTAAAAACAAAAGATAAACGATCAATCGAACCCAAAATGTAAGGCGTCTAGAACCATCTGCAGTAAAAATTTCGCATCAAACAGATATGGAGATTTTGGGGTGTAAAGGGTGTCGAGTAACATCTTAAGACTTGAGGCACCCAAGCCAACCTCACCTGCACGTGGTGCACCCTGCTGATCAACGAACGAGGCAATGGCGATAGTGGGGTGGTAGGGTTTTACAGCCCGACTGGGTCGCAACCACCATGTATATGGCGAAAAAGCCCGTCATAGTGACTCGTTTTTGCGCGTCGCGTTTCGGGAGCAGCCTGTGCATATTCAGTACCGGACGACTTTCGTCATTATGGCCGGCATGACAGCGGCGACCGGCGATGGATAATCTGTCTCTCGGTGGTTGCCGATGTATTTGGATTGTACTATGCTTAACATCAGGCATAGTGCAGTCACTTTGTCGCGCTTCAATAAAAAAAAAGTGAATATAAAGATATTTGATACAATTACATTTTAACAATTGTTTTTCCAATTGATTCGTTAAAAAAAACGAACATGAGAAACTTTGTATCTCTGAGATCTACATAGCTGGAATAATTATTTTATAAATTTTGTTAGAAACGGCTACGGCTCAATAATTCAGAAAAAAGATCAATCGATGTAGTTCGATTCCTCATTGAATCGGAGTACACGGTGGCAAGAAAACATCGTCATAAAATCATGGCATAGATGTATTTTTTATGTAGACACAGTTTTTGTATGAATAGATAGCTTAGCTTAATTTAGACAGGTTTGCGGTAGACAGCCCAAGTCGAAGTTGGGCCACTTTGCACCTTTGAGCTAGTTGCCAAGCCGCAAAGTCTTTTAAGCGGTTGTCTAAGTAGTCTGGTGAAGTAACCTGTGAAGACCCATCAGGTCAATAACGTAGCTAGTTCGAAAAAAAAGAGGTTAAATGCTAAAATCTATAAAACTTAATCTCACGCCTCCAAACTAAAGGTTAATCTACGAATAACATCACTCATCGAATGAGAATTTAACAATATAATTATCTATCTCTAATGACCCATACGCCTTCAAGTTTATAAGTCAGATTTGTGTCAAAACGCCGCAATTACTTCAACACGATGTCCAAGTTTATTACGAAAAGAAGTTAATGAGTGACATCTAATAAAGTGTTAGCCCATTGTGTAATTAAAGCCGACATTATTAAAAGTTATAAGATGACCAGATTTTAAAGAACCTTAAGGCTGAGGATTTTTTAGGTTCTCGGAGTTCTTAAAGAATTTGACGCTGCTCGAATGAATATATACATTATATTTGAGTTGATAATTTCATATGCAAAATGTGGATATTGAAGTGCGCTTTAATTGAATCTGACCGATTATGTGTAGAAGTTTTGTAAAGTATGTAATTATTCGTGGTTTTGTTAAGACCAGAATAGAATGAGCTACTCGTTAGTGTTATTTTAAGTAATATAGACATAAAGTTTTGTGTTATAGTAAGATTTTAAAGATCAAGTGTATCTTTGATTTAGTTGAATACATTAACTACCATGATATTATGACCTTTAATAGCAAAGCAAAATAAATAATAAGGGGGCCACAATAATTTTGTAAGAATATTAAAATTATCACAAGAAACAAGTACTCGACAAAATAATAAACTACAATATTGGTTGCTAAAAATAAAACTTAAAAAAAGACACATTAGAAAACTGAAGATTTATGTTAAATAAATGAACAAGTAAATTTTATTTCAAAAAGTTTTAGAGATGCTTTCAAATACAATCTAAACCAAGTGCACAATCATAACTGGTATTCGTGAAATGAATATTATGATTACATTGGATCTCAATCGTGAAATTAATGCTGAACAGAGACCCTTTGTTTGTACAGTAATTACAATTATATCGCAGCGTATAAACGACGTTTAGCTAAATTGCTCATTCCAAAATTCCCATTCGCTTACCATAATCAATCAGTGTTGTGTGAGTCAGAAGATGATCTATCTCGTCTTACTGATCGTTCTGTTTTGAGAGCGCTTCAATTGTTTTGATAGAAATTGTATGATTAATTATCGTTTGTACTTGACAACTTTAATATTTGTTTCTTCTTAAAGCTACATTAGCTCGGGTGATTTTGACAGCGCAAGTTATAAAACCATTCTTAGAGAACAAATGGCAAATTGTGTATTCGTACAAATAAATATACTTTTTATATTCAGCGCTTGCTCTTAACTGTACTATTTTACCTTAACACAAGGCAATATTAATGTGGATTTTCAATATAGATTTACAATGGTAGACCAGTGAAGCTGTTAAGACCTTGGTAGGTCAATAGCGTGTTCAGTTCGGTTGGAAAAAAGATTTAAAATGCAAGACAAAGTAAATCAGATTTAATATTGATTTAGTAACCATTTGCAAAAAAAAATAAAATAGGATAATGTTCGTAAATGAAAATAGTACATTTACTTACTTATTACCTACTAACTTACTTAAATTAGTATGATTACTAATTTAAATGTACAACAGTATCGGCTGACGGTGGATGTAAATATCGTGTGGTAACATGAACCTAAAAAATGTTTTAACGTGATTACGACGTGATTTGTGAAGGGACAACAGCTATATCCCTAATCAGGCATTGGACTGGAATCCCCAGGGCAGGCGGAAGCGTGGTCGATCTAGACAAACTTGGCGAAGAACTGTGCTCGCGGAGTCCACGAAGATTGGGCATACTTGGAGTGAAGTGAAGCGTCAAGCCATCGACAGATCGAGATGGAGAAGCATTGTGTCTGCCCTCTGCCCCGACAATTTGGGGACATAGGATTCCAAGAGACGTCATATAAATCGATGAACACTGGCTGAATATATGAAAAAGCATGACTCAATGTCACGTTCCGCCTGAGCTGAGCGTGCAAGTAAGAGCGTAGAACAAGCGATAGAAAGGTACAAACGACTTGTGACGCATCTATTTATATATAGAATAATTAATTTCAATTCATAAAAGTATACAATTTTTAATCAACGTTTTCTTATAATGTTTTTACGAAAATTATCGTCCTTAAACTGACTTTACAGACAACCAATTTTAGTATCATCGTGTGTTGAAAAATGTAGAACTGTGGATTTGTTGGAATTTCATATCACCAATACGTTGTGAGGTGACCGTAAGGATAATTTATGCCTATACCTTCGAAAAGAGGTTCATAGTCCTGTAGTGAGTGTCTTACAGGCGATGTAGGTGATTATGAATTGTATTAACAGTCCGTGATGTAAGTAGCTATTACTGTACAAAACAGCATTAGAACAAATTCTAATAAATACAGTAATAATTATAGTAAAAGTTTGAACACTGATGTCATAGTAATATCATTAGCAGTTACAATACATTTGTTAAATATAAATTATGAATCATTTGATTGATTGCATCGTGTCCGCGATGTATTCTTATAATGAGACTTTGATGCTCATAAATAAACCGTAATAGAAATTAATATTAAATTATCATTGAAAATAAATGTTACGTGAAAGTTTTGCATGATACTGATTTTGTTTTGTACATTATGGTCCAACATAAATAATTGAAAGTCGAAAATCATTACTCACGAAAAGCAACTAAGTAAGGACAAAGGTAAATATTTTTCTTGTTATTTATGTACCAAAAAAGCACAACAAAAGCCACTTAGGAAGTTAGAAGAATTTATTTCACGTGCCTCAAAGACTTTTATTGCCAGCCGGTTTATGTCAATACGGCCAACAATGAGTCATAATGTTTCACGTATTTTATGATTCCCTTGTATTTCTGTGTTTCATACCAAGGTAGCTACTAGTTCTGTATATTAAAACAATGGTTTTCTTTTTGAACTGACTACGTTATTGACCTAGCAAGGTCTTAACAGCTTCACTTGACTACTAAGGCGAGCGCTTGTGGCACTCAGCCGATTTTATTTGACAACTAGCTCAAGGGTGTACGGCACACCTCGGCTTGGGCTTGGGCTGTTGATACGTGCAGGTGAGACCTATTTGATCTAATCTAAGCTGATTATTCTAATTAATGTACCAAGCATACATACCTTTACAATCCCCATATATATTTCGCATCGGATAATTTTCTAAACTATTTCAGTTCGGTAAGGGAAAAAAAATAAAACCCTGCCACATTCATGTGTAAGCGTGTATGCGTGCACTTCTGTGGAGGTGATATGTGTAATGTTGTCCGAAAAAAAAGGAGTTTTTTAGTTCCAGTCCACGGCATCTTCCTATATAATTATTGTCTAGACCACATTTAAGTGAAAGTGAGACGGGTATAAGAAATTCATAAATCTACTAACTATTTTATAAATTACATATCCTAAATGTCAGTAGTTTTCCAACTGGAGATCGAAGAGAAGCGAATGTTCTGAATAAAAATATTAAAAGATGAATACTTGAAAACATAATTAAATATTGAACAATAAATAAACATTATCAGAAAATGGGAACTCCGAAGCAATAAGACTTAGCGTATTATTACCTAAGCTTAATTTAATCTATTTTTTAGTCGCCATTATGTAGATTTTTGTGGGTGAACTGTTAAAATTAGATTATTTTGTAAAGCATATTAAACCTAAAGTATATAATAACATGAAGTCTAAGTAGCTCTAAATAACAAACATATTTTGCTAGAATATATTTTAAAACATGGATCAGCTTATCTTTATGTTCTGTTGTTAGATTATTAAGATCTAAAAATAAGCGTATTTTTAATATATATCGCACTTATTTCGATAAAACTGAACGAGTATTGAATAATGAATGAATATTTTTATTTTTATATCATTAGAGGCAAACGAACATACAAATCACCTGATGTTAAGTGATCACCGCCTTTCATAGACAATAGCAACACCAGGAGAGTTGCAGGTGTGTTACAAGCATGTGTTTGGGGGAGTATGGGGAGGATACAAGGGTACGAAGAGAGGAGGGCCTTCAGCGCTCTCACTGACCGAACGAAACGCAACAATGCAAGCACTGATACTTCACGTCGGTTTTCTGTGGGTCGGGTGGTACTTCGCCGGGCGAGCTGACCCATTCTTGCTCAAACTAGTAATAGTTTCAGCGTGGCTCTACCACCCACAAAAATGAAGCATTATTCCATCTACAATCTTAACATCTCTAACGAAACCCGAACGATCTGTACCAGCCTGTCCCTCGAAACAGAGAGTGCTCACGCCCACGCCCGCGTAACCACAGATCACGCCGCCGTGGTCTGGGGGTTAATTTCGCTCCCGTACACCCGATTAGTTCTCCCACGGCAGCGGCTCAAGCCTAGGTTCGATCCCTCGGTAGGGAGCCCTTGAGTGCGTTGCTTGCGCGATACGGTGACATACAAATATATATCACTGCTACAACACTACACGGTCACCTCCACACACGTGCACGCCTACACGCTTACACATGAAAGTGGAAGGGTTTACTTTTTTCCCTTATCGAACTGAAAAACTCTCAATTTTCCGATAATAAATATATGGAGGAGTTGTTGAGGCGTGTATGCTTGGTACACATATACGTTTCAAATGAATAGTTAGCTAGGTTAGCTAAGATAGGTCGCGATTTCGCATGCAACAGGCAACAGCCAGGCCGACGTGTGCCGTGCACCCTTGAGCTGGTTGCCAGAATGGAATCGGCTGAGTGCCTTAAGCGCTCGCCATAGTAGTCCGGTGAAGCTGTTAAGACCTTACTGGATCAATAGCGTAGACATTTCGAAAAAAAAAAAAAATCTCTAACGAAACTAAAGAAATAAGAACAAAATTACATACGAATAAATTGCATATTAGAATACAATATTTTAAAATGTATTCATAAAGTTTCATTCATCACTCGTAATGTAATAGTGATAAAAACTATATAATTACTCTCTCAACAATATGGTTAGACGGTTTCGCAAATTAAATTGTCCGAAACCAATATAGCCCAGTATTATGCACAGCATGAGTTCTTCAATTAGACCAATTTATATATAGTCAAGTGCTTACCGAATGAACAAAGAGTATGTGATGAGATCATTCTTAGCTATTTATGTATATAACAGTGTATTAATCAACATTTTGAATCTTATTTTTTATTTACATAATCTTGGAATCGTTGTGTGTGAAAATTAACTCTCTTCTGAAATATACTCGATGTTATTATAAAAAAGTTAAATACGTATTGAATACTTGCTTTATAAATTAATTGGTTACTTATGTATTAAATACACCGCATTCTGCGAATGTTCGACATCCTGGTCTTTTATCTCTGTTTGGTTAGGTTAGGTTAAACTTGCGCCTGCTGCTGGGCCACACCGCTGGGGCGGCACGATGAAGTCTATAGATATCTCGTGCCACCCCAACCATAGCGGAGGACGTACACCGTGGGGTTTTAGTCCGTGCGAGTCGGATATAACCCACTCTCTCCCCCCCTGGAGGGTGAGTATCCATAAGGGATTTCCCCACGTAAAAAAAAAAGGTTAAACTTGCGAAGGATAACACGAGCTCGTCGCGCAGCGGTCGACGAGCGCGGTCCATTTAATACACTGAAATGATTATTGGTTTCAGCATGAGTGGGTCGGCTCGTCCGGGGTAGTACCACCCTCTCACAGAAAACCGACATGAGGTAACAGTGCTTGCATTGTTTCATTCGGTCAGTGTGAGGGCTGGAGACCTATCTCCCCTCCCTTCCCCACCTTCTTTTTCCACTCCTATCCCCCTCCCCTTAACCCTAATTTCCCCAAAACAGGCTGGCAACGCACTTGCAACTCCGCTAGTGTTGCTAGTGTCTATAGACGGCGGTGATCGTTTAACATCAGGTGATCCGCCTGTTCGTTTGCCTGTTTGATATAAAAAATAATACGTATTTAACTTTTTTGTAATAACACGGACTGAGTTTATGTATTAAAGTTTTCCTTTTAATATTACTAATAGTATTTTTATCTTTATTTCACCTAATTCTTTAACTAACAGTGCAGACTAGAATAAAAAACAAGTTAAATCTAGAGTGGGCTGATTCTCAAGTATAACTGCCGAATCAAATCTAAAGAGGCTTAGCGACACAGGAATTTATTTAAGCCGGTCCACCCGAATAGGCCTCCCACGGCAGCGGCTCAAGCCTAGGTTCGATCCCTCGATAGGGAGCCCTTGAGTGCGTTGCTTGCGCGATACGGTGACACACAAATATACATCACCGCTACAATAGTATACGATCACCCCCACACACGTGCACGCCTACACGCTTACACATGAAAGTGGAAGGGTTTACTTCTTTTTCCCTTATCGAACTGAAAGACTCTCAATTTCCTGATAATAAATATATGGAGGAGTTGATGAGGCGTGTATGCTTGGTACACATATACGTTTCAATAACTCATACATATATGAATAGTTGACTAGGTTAGCTAAGATAGGTCGCGATTTTGCATGCAACAGGCAACAGCCAAGCCGAGGTGTGCCGTGCACCCTTGAGCTCGTTGCCAAAATAAAATCAACTGAGTACTTTAAGCGCTCGCCTTAGTAGTCCGGTGAAGCTGTTAAGACCATGCTGGGTCAATAGCGTAGTCATTTCGAAAAAAAAAAAATAAGACTAGCCTCTGCCCGCGACTTCGTTCGCGTGGAATAGATACCGTGGGCTTATTTATTGGTTATTTTTGGCAATCAATCTCTCAGATTATTACTGCCATTGTCGAGTAATCAATAATATTACAAGCGTCGTACGATCATTACAATATCAAGCGTCGTGTCAATCAATATTCTAACAAGATGGTGGATCTCTTGTTAGAACCCTCCAGGGAGTTTTTGTGGCACCTCAGAATTTCATGCTCCGTGGTATTATTTTCCATTCACTTCACTTATGCACAATAAACTAACCATATTACGTAAACACCACCAACTTTACACAATATAGAGTCAAGAAACACAAGATTATGAATAAAATATAAAATCCACTACATGATAGACTGAAATCCCGCCAAAAACTCCGACTACATGCTACTCAAGGATATGTTGTATGATTTTTTCATATTTAGAAATGATCCGTGACCAAACAAACAGACAAATAGACAGGCAGACATTTAAAAAAAATATTGAGATATTTTTTATTACTTATTCCTAGACGATTGCAACGATTATTTTCACAAAACGTACAAATACTTTAGATTGATATAATTATTATATGTACAGATTCGATACAATCGGCTTTGCATTGATCTCTCATCTATACTAATATTATAAAGAGGTATAAAGTTTGTGAGTTTGTGACGTTGTGATGTTGTGGCGTTGTAGGGGGTAATCTCAGGAACTACTGGTCCGATTTGAATAATTCTTTCAATGTTATATAGCTCATTCATCGAGAATAGTTATAGGCTATATATCATTACGCTAAGATCAATAGGAGCGGAGCACAGATGAAAAATGATTCAAAATCGGGATGTTTTTTCCTTTTGAGAACTGCTGCGTGTTAGTGTATCTATTCCACGCGAACGAAGTCGCGGGCAGAGGCTAGTAATTTATAAATATCTACAAAGTACTTGCTATAAATATTTGTGGTTTCGTTTGAAATATTCTATTTTTATGTATATAGGTCATATTTTTACTGCTTCCATCAGCAACTGCTTAGTATTCTTCCTATTTTAACCTCCTAAGGGCCTGATTCTTAAATACTCTTCTCTGCATTTACAACCCTTATATTCGAATTAGGTCCTGTTATCTAAAATCATGCTTCTAAATCAACTGATTTAAGTTAAACATTGTCTGTCAAATTAGCATCAATAATTGTATTAATAGTATTGTAAGAAAATTTGACTATATTTTTAAATCATTTGAAATCTCAGACTATGTTCGCTTGTTAACCTACTTTCTACCAAGCTACTGGCAATTGCTTATCCTTTAGATAAAGAAAGACTGCCCCTGCATTATCCGGTTTTAAAGTTTACGTTTATATGTATTCTGTTATAAGTATAGTGTTATAAGTAATGTGATATAGTGGACGGTTGTATTACATAATTTGTTGTGTTACTTTCCTCATTCTGTTAGAGATAAAGTTGTTTATGATATAAATTAATGAGTTTGAACTATTGGTAAAGAAAAATAACCAGATATAGTAATAGTATGATTAATGGGTTTGCTAGCGTTAATTAAAATATGTCTACAAGTAATAGCCCTTAAATCACTAGTCACTGGTATTTAGTAGGCCCTAATAGAGTGATAAGAGATAAATATTTACTATACTTACCTAATATATACTTACATTAAGCACTCAGAACCACTTGGTAAAAATTAGGAGGATTGCTTCATATTTCATCTGCGTAAAGTTAGTGAGTTCGATACCTGTCTCGTGTAAAAAATCTTATTAAAAAAATATTTTTTGAATTTAACCCCTATAATCCCTAATTTGTATCGCTGTAGTACGTAAATTTAAATACTTGCTTTTGAATATTAAGTCAATTAAATACTGTTCCACATTGTTTTATAAACCGCTTATATGATATTACTTTTTCGTTTTTTTTTACGGTATAATTGTTCTGACGATAGATACTATAATACATTTGTTGTGACATGTATGGGCCCTACACTCTAAAAACAAACAATCATAACCTAACTTTAGTGCATTATTGCTAATTAATAGAAATATTATACCTTCATCATATATTTGTAAAATTATTATTTTTTCTTCGAACTGACTACACTATTCACTCAGCAAGGTCTTAGCATCTTCACCGGACTACTATAATCAAGATGCTTAACCTTTTTTTTTTTTTAATAGAAATCCTTTTTATTTCAATAACTACGTTCCTTGTTTTTGTAATCTCTGATATAAACATAAATACCTTCCCAAATAAAATCTATTAAGAGAATTAACTTTCAATAAAGCTTTATATCGATTATATTAGCGTGTTCATTGTTAAACCAAACAAAAACTCTATTTATACCCATTGTTGCCCTAAAAACATTCTATTGAAACATTTAATTGATTCGATTATTTTGATTTATATTTCCTAAACGTGGTTACCCTTTGTAGATAAGATAGGAGAGTCAAATTTGTAATTCAGTTGGCCCTTTCATCTTGCGATTATGTTACCGTTATAATACGATCGAAATTTTCAAGTCACGTTCTTTTTTCTACTTAAACAGATTTTCAAAATATAATATTTTATCTATATTCTAATTTATACATTATACTTTTAATTTGATAGGCTCCAAATATAACTAAAGATACAAGATTTTATTTATGGTTTTTAATAACAAATCATAATAAAGATGTATTTATATTTACTTCTGTATCGATTATTGTAAAAAACTATTTAGAACAATGGAATTTGTCATTTTATTTCGAATACACATACAAAGTAGGTGACGATGAATGGTTTTAAATAAAAATGAACTTTGCAAAATTATCACAATGGCTTTATTAAAATACATAAATAGTATACTTGTGACTTATATGGACATTTATTTACACATTATATACAAATTCACAATATTACTACAGCAGTCTTATAGAATGTATTTACACAAAAAATTATGAAACCGCTCTTTAGAACGACAAGATAATAATTACAAAAATAGCTAGATTCAAATCTTAATTATTTGGTAAAGCGCGCGTTACGATTAATACAATATATTCACATGAAGCTTTGACTAAATGAGTTTAATGAGTTCATGAGAAGCACATAGACTAGACGAGATACGCTTGACCTGAAGACTGAGTGTCAATTAACGGTGGCGGCGGAGGCCAGTGGCGAAACTCTCGCCGCCTGTTCGGATTATTCGCTCCTAATTCTAATGAAGAATAGTCCGAATCTATTGAAGAATATATATGATCCGAAGGAGGTCTATCATGCCCGTATGATACGGTATGCGTGTGATGTCCACGGTTTTCCAAAAATTCTGGAGTAGTACTAACACCGTCTGCAGAGCCGCGCATTTTCTCAGTAAAAGAAAAAGACCTCATCGTTCCATTCTGCATACCACTCCTCATCGTATAAGAATTTATATTATTTCTATATGCGGATGATGTGGATTTAAATTTCCTATCCGGCATCGCGTATCGCAGCTTCTCCCAAAATTTATTCTGACTCCATCTTACTCTCGAGCTCGTTTTTAAATACGGTCTTAAATCAGGATCACATTCTGCTTCTGGTAATACTGAGCTCTCTTCTATAATCACTAAAGTGTATATTCGTGATTTAAGAATTTCGTGCAGAGCTTGTCGAAATTCAAAGCGTGACCATTCTGTTTCTATGAAATTTCTGGTTAAAACAACTATAATGCGCTTGGATGCCTCAGCGGCTTCGGGAAGCGGTAATGTGCATTGCATAAAAGGAACGTTGTGTTGAGGTATATCTCTGTAATGTAAACAGAGGTGATACGATGGATTTCCATTTTCCAACTCAGCGGCTAGTGTTTGAATAACAAAATCTTCATCCTTCGGGCTGTAACACACATAAGCATCGTATAATTTATCAGCGTCGTCGTACGCTCCAGTGAATGGAAACAATCTTATACCACAGCTTGTATAAAGCCATATACGAATTGTGTCTCTGAATAGGAAAATTACTAGGATGATTAGCATAATTAACATGAATCCAGAGAGCGTAGTCACCATCATGGGTATATAATTTGAGACCAACATATTATTTACAGCAGAATCTCCGGCATAATAATCACTGCAAATTGTACCGTTGAGATTAAGTTCTTTCTTTTGCGACGTTTTACCATCGCTATTCCAACACCAGACTTCTGATATATCATTTATTTTATTTACATTATCAGATATAAATGATGTAAATTTTTGTAAATATCTGCATTTACATGACCACATATTATTTCCCAACGATAGTGAATATAGATTTTTGTTAGTATTTAAACTCCATACACTAAAATCTACTAATCGGTTGCCATCTAATCTTAATATTCTTAACGCATACATTGTCGAAAATGTTCCATTAGCAATGAAATTGATGTAATTGTCCTGCAAATAAAGCTCAGTAAGCTGCATCAGATGTTCAAACTCAAAGCCATTCAAATATTTTAATTTATTATTACCGAGATGAAGTTTGATAAGGGATGATAAACCTGCGAACGTTTTATTTTGTATATTTTCAATTTCACTAGAATTAACATATAATGATCTCATATTTTTTCGGCCAATAAACGCATAGTTCTGTAGTATTTTAAAGTCGTTTCCATCTAAATATACTTCTGTAGCGTCCATGGGTATTTTTTCTGGTATTTCAACAGCACGTTGACTCGAACAGTCAACTACATTTTTATTCCATGTTTGATCATGATAACATGAGCAATTATACGGGCACGTCATTTGACAATCACAAGCGACATAGTCGCAACAACGACACAATGTAAAACAATGAGTTTCATATGTACACAGAAAATCAGTGGACTTCAAATTACTCAGTGGTATATGAGTGACACCTCTCGTATGCGTCATTTTACAAAGTACATTTTCAAGATCCATTATCCTAGGATGTTGTCTCATTGCAGTCATATTGTTTATCAAAGGCAGCCATTCTATGGAACAGTCACAGTTAAACGGATTTCCTCCGATATAGAATTCTGGCAATGACTTGTTTGCGGGAACCGGAGACAAGCGAAGGCTGTTTATATCTAAATGAGATATCTCATTTGCGTAAATATCTACTCGAGTGAGGTTATGTTTGTTCATAAATGTATTCACTTGTATGTTGTTTATATGGTTGTTGTTTATAAACAACAGTTCAACACTGTTTGGAATTGCTAATGGCGATATATCAACGATACGGTTGTGGCTTACGTCTAAAGTTTTTATGTGTATTTCATCTTGTAGCTTATAGTAATTTCCTAAATGTTCAATAAAATTTCCATGGACATCCAGCCATTTTAAATTACTAGGTACAAAAGCATAATCAAACCATACTAAATGGTTTTCCGACAAATTAAGCCATAATAAACTAACCAATCTTGCGAAAACTCCATTGATGTCTGATATAAAATTGCCGTCTAATCTTATGGCTTCTAATTGTTTATTCCTTTGAAAACTGCCAAGTTCAACGGCTTGTATTTTATTTTTCGCCAGATTTAATACTTGTAAACTTTGCAATTCCCAAAACATGCCGGCGGTCAGATTACCGATTTGGTTATCTATTAGACGTAATCCTGTCAGCTGATCTAAATTTGAAAACGAGCCATTTTTAATATCTTTTATTTGATTCTCTCCCAGATCAAGTGTTTTTAGTAAATTCAATTCCCATATAGCAGAAGGAATCTCTGTTAGTTGATTTGAGCTCAAATCTAGTTCTTTCAAGTCTGAACAATTTTTAAATGCTCTAGGATCAATATTTACTAGTAAGTTATTATTTAAATTTAATTTACTGAGAACGAATAATCCGTTAAATAAAAACTCGTCTACTGTATGTAACCGATTTTCAGCCAAATTCAAAGTATGTAAATTATACAAAGGTAGAAACGTGTTGTCTTCAACATAGCCTATAGAATTATTTCTTAAATCTAATATTTGCAAAAAAAATAAATCTTTAAATGTCTTACCATCTATCCTCGTTAACGCATTATTACATAGATTTAAAATGACTAAGCGTATAAGGCCGATAAAAGTTCCGCCATCTATATGAGCACTAGAGAGCTGATTGTTCGATAAATCTAATACAAGCAGCTGTTCTAACCGGTGAAAGACGCCCTTGGCTAGTTCAAATAGTTGGTTATTATTTAAATATACCTCTCGTAACTCTTTCGTGCTAGCGAATGTACCTTCGGGAATAAACTGAAGGTTATTGTAGGATATATTTAATATGCGTAGAGAAATGAGTCCATTAAATGATTCTCCTGAAATATCTGATATATTGTTGTGCTGTAGTCTTAATTCTTGAAGTCTCTTCAATCCAATAATTTCTGAATCCTCAGATAATGTTGTCAGTTCGTTTTGACTTATATCCAAACTTCGAAGGCTGGAACCACAATTTTTCCCAAAACCAAGACGATCGACGCTTTTTATTAAATTATGAGTCAAATTTAGCGATTGGAGATTATCCAATGGGCAAAACACATCTATTGGTATGACTTTGAGATTATTTTTACCTAGATCAAGCGTTTGTAATTCTCTCAAACCGTTGAACGTACCTAGAGAAAGTTCTAAGTTTTTATTCGGGCTCCAGTCGTAGTTCTTAGATCGTATCGATAAGTTTTTTAATTCACGTAATCCTTCGAAGGAATTTCCTGGTATCCTAAGAAACTTGCAGTTTTGAATTGTTAGTTCCGTAAGAGCTGAGAATCTTTGAAAATAATTAGCTTCAAGATAGCTTTCAAACAATAACAGTTGGTTACATTCCACTGTGAGACGTTTTGTGTTTTCGGTCGATGCTGTTGTTAAACTCGATCCATCAGCATTCAGTGTTCGCACCCGGCACAAGGTGTTTTCGTCACCTTTAGACAAACGACTGCAATTATCCACGCCTGGAGCATAAGCCCCGTTGACACCGAAAGTCACAAACAAAAGAGATAGGAAATGTAACATCTTCTACACACATTTGTCTATTTCCGAACAGCAGTTAAACATTCACTATGTATACGTCAGTGTTCTATGGATATATAAATATCACTTCACACGTTAATGTTTACGTCGCGACGTACGTACGTTCGTAGTCGAGAAAGACTCGGACGCGTGGCGTCCTCATCGTTGTTCATGTACGACTGGCAAAGCAATCGGTTCGTCAGTCTAGCGACTAGCGAGCGTGGGGTGTTTGAGCCGCCCCTCAGCCACCACTCCCCGCCCACCGCTAACCCCGACACAGTTACACGTTTAGTCGCACGGCGCCACTTGCGCGCTCGACAGTTCTCGCACAATTATGTAATGTTTTCTTAATCGAGCAACCGCATCGGTTTAAAAAAGAAACCTTTGCTGTCTTGAATTATTTGAAAAACGCAAAGCTTTACCTTGAATTTTTTATTATTAAATGCCTTATAAAATATATTAAGATTTTAGATTTCTTAAATCATACAGATTCATGCAATGTTTTTAATAAGTGGATGATTTTGAATTTTTGCGATCTAATAATATGTTTTTTTTACCCGGAAAATTAAACATAAAGCTAACACGAGGGGAAGTAAACATCAAAGCGACAATACATTGTCGGAGACGTGTAGCAAGCATCTCTAATTCTTCACAGTGTCACTTATTGAATTCCCAACTCACATACTTTGGCGAAGAAACCCAATAAAGCTTGTTTACGTCTCGTTCTCCGGTATACATTTTTGTCTAAAGTAACGTTCAGCATTTCCAAGTAGAGGGCCTCCAATTTTCGGCCAACAAGTTTGTGTCCTATGCGGGGTATGAAGTTAGTGGGAGTTGATAATTTGATTTCCTCGTTCGACACGTAAAGTCGTTTACGGGTCTAACTGGAAGTTAGTTACAGAATAGGTCTGAAGTTTCAGGAACAGATGCCGAGTATAAAGACCATGGGATTGTTTGTGAACGGTTTATTGAGTTTCTTGTTGTTTATTATGATGTTAATTAGTTTGTTAATCTTATAGGACGTTAAAAGTATTCAAGTTAATTATTCTTGTAAGAGATTTATTTCTTATAGAATGATGTTTGATGGATAATAACAGAGAATATCTTATTTTTATTTTCAACATCTCTTCTTAGAGTTATAATAAAAACTATATCAAACCGAATTCTATACATAATTAGCAATACTTTGCACGGGTGCAATAAAATAAGGTAGTGTCATGAGGGTAAGTTGAAGCGTTTTTTTTTATGGGTTGATATAAGTTTTGTAACTCTTGTTACAAATATTTAACTTTACAAGGAATATATTATTCATATATACAAACAGGTAGTGGGAAAATAGTTAAGAACATCTCCCTTCTCTGTTTCTCAGCCGATTTTCTTTATCTTTTTTTATCTTGTTACTATTAGCGATCTTTAGTGTTATCAATTAAAAAAAGGGCAAAAGATTTTTTTCTCTGTTCACCAATTTCGGCCACTGAACGAGCGCTCGTTATCTATACTAGTCTACACTAATATTATAAAGAGGTAGAATTTGTGACGTTGTATGGGGTAATCTCAGAAACTACTGGTCCATTTTAAAAAATTATTTCAGTGTTACGTAGCTGATTTATCGAGGAAGGTTACAGGTTAGATATGATCACGCTAAGATGAATAGGATCGGAGCTCCAATGACTAATGTTTCCAAATTTGGGTGTTTTTTCTTCCGAGAGCTACCGCTGCCTGTTAGCGTTAGCCTAAAGAAACTATATCACGTGAACGAAGTAAAGTTTATAGTCCGGTGAAGCTGTTAAGACCTTGCTGGGTCAATAGCGTAGTCATTTCGAAAAAAAAGTGAACGAAGTAACGAGCAGCAGCTATATTAAATAAAACTGTTTTTTTTTTTTTTTTCGAAATGACTACGATATTGATCCAGCAAGGTCTTAACAGCTTCACCGGACTACACAAATAAACCTGTTCTTTCATAATATAAATGATAATAATGTTTACTGTAAATTACAAATAACATACATAGTTTAGAACTCTGCATACAACACAAACAGACACGATTAACTAATTTATTATTATGGTACGATCAGAACATGACAATTATTTAACCAGAATTCATATCTAAATGATGAATGATTCATAGTATACTTAGCTTAAACTCCAGGCAAATCCAAATAGTAGTTCGAAGTAAATTAACTCTGCTATCGATAAACCTAATCACATGGAAGTTAAATATAAACAAGTTAATCTATTTTTATTTTAAATTATACGAAACAACTTGTGATACCAATATTATTATCGGTTGGAACTACAACTTTGTCGCATGTAAGAGCTGTTAGGATATTTGAAGGAGTTAGAAACTTTGGTTATTCAATGTTTCCTCCAATCACAGAGATTTTTTTTTATCGAAGCACGACATAATGACTGCACTATGCCTGATGTTAAGCATAGTACAATCCAAAAACATAGGCAACCACCGAGAGACAGATTATCCATCGCCGGTCGCCGCTGTCATGCCGGCCATAATGACGAAAGTGACCCGGAACTGGATATGCACTGGCTGATCCCGAAACGCGACGCGCAGAAGCGAGTCACTATGACGGGCTTTTTCGCTATATGCATGGTGGTTGCGACCCAGTCGGGCTGTAAAACCCTACCACCCCGCTCTCGCCATTGCCTCGTTCGTTATTCAGCAGGGTACACCACGTACAGGTGAGGTTGGCTTGGGTGTCTCAAGTCTTAAGATGTTACTCGACACCCCTTACACCCCTTAGAATGCTAACAAGAGATAGATATTGACAGGTTGTAGTTACAATATGTAATTGTAGGTGGTAGAGCCACGCTGAAGCTATTACTGGTTTCAGCATAAATGGGTCGGCTCGTCCGGGGTAGTACCACCCTCTCACAGAAAATCGACGTGAAGTAACAGTGCTTGCATTGTTGCGTTTCGTTCGGTCAGTGAGAGTGCCGGAGGACCACCTCCCCTCCCTTCGCCACTCCCTGCTCCTCCTCCCCTCCCCTTCCCTCAAAAACAGGCTGGCAACGCACTTGCGACTCCCCCGGGTTTGCAAAAGTCTATGGACGACGGTGATCATTTAACATCAAGTGACCTGTCTGGTCGTTTGCCTTCTATGGCATAAAAAAAAGTAAATAGAGGAATTCTTAATCGGGATCTTAGTCTGTAATGTAGTGGCATTTATATATTAATTCATACTTTTGTGTTATTTGACTCTATATATTGTAATATTGGTAGCACTTTAGTTATTGTGCATAAGTGAATTGGAAGGAAAATATGAGCACGGAGCATGAATTCTAAGATATCACAACAGCTCCCTGAAAAATTCTAACAAGAGAGCTACCATCTTATTAGAACATAGAAATTATTGCAAGACACTTGTAAGATTATTTTACCTATTCGACAATAGCAGTAATCCTAATCTGGAAGATAGCTTACTAAAAAAAGTGATAGGTAAGTACTACGCTAGTCAACGATTTCACGAAAAAAAAAATGTGCAATTAATTCCTGTACCTATATAATAGGTGGTAGCGCCACGTTGATGCTATAACTGGTTTCAACATGAATGGGTCGACTCGCCTGGGTTACTGCAACCTGACATACAAAACACCGACGTAAAATAACAGTGCTTAAGTTGTTACGTATCGTTCGGCGAGTGAGAGCGATGGAGGCCCACCTCCCTCCCTTCCCCTTTCCTTCCCCCAAGCGCAGGTTGGTAACGCAATTACAACTCCCCTAGTGTTGTTAGTGTCTTTGGACGGTGGTGATCACTTTATGTGACCCAGCTCGTTTACCTCCGATGACATAAAAAAATGGCGTTTTTTATAATTTTAATAAAACCATCACCTATGGACATTGCTAACATAAGAAATACTACATGGGTGTTGCAGATACTTATCTAACACGTTCACTAACCTTTTGAACAACTTTCTACTTTAATTTTCTGGAAAAATCTCAGCAGAGAGTTTAGTCTATTACCGGAACGTTTATGAGAGAACTCCTCTAAAACCGGAATGTTTTTCTTACTGTTTCCAGTGTCTTAAAATAGAAACCAACTATCTTATGCCTACGACTTCACCCACGTGAAATAATGGCTTTGAGCTAACGCTAACTTTGACTCACGGCTTCGATTACATAGAAGGTGAAAATATCTTTAAATAATACAAACGTTAACCCTGATTTTGAAACATTATTTATTGGTGCTCCATTTCTATTGGTCTTCACGAGATATATCGCCTTCCTTAATAAATGAGCTATCTAATATTGTAAGAATTTTTCAAATAAAAAATATCTATGGTTATCCTTAAAAATATATTAAAAAAGACATGAGCGCTAAGACTAGCTTTAAATGAATCTATATATTCGTTGCAACAATGGAAAAACTTTTCTGATCTAAGTCATCCCTTACAAAAACTTTGAAGCACCGTCAAAGCAAAGTTTCCCCGGTTTAAGTGATAACACGCTGAGGACATCCAAAAAACACATCAAATGCCATGATACCCGTGTTATTAATGTCTACCGCCAGAGTATCCTGTATCAAAGTTGGTCCTGTCGGGAGTTCTTAACGCTTTCTTGATAAATGACTTCACCCACTTCTGTGAAAGTTACTCGTGTATTTTTTCCCCATATCTAGGTTCGGAGTGTCGTTGCTTCTTGAGAACGTGTCCAGATTTCCGATGATGTTTTAACGCTATCTCGAGGGGATTATTTATATAGTTTTACCTTTAAATTTATCATATTATTACAATCTTGTCATCTGGGGATAAAGTATTTGCGTGTTAATTTATTTAATATTAAGAAATAATATCACTTCTATTAAAATAAGCGTAGTTTGTCATAAGTATAGTACTTATAAAAAATTAAATTAAATGCCTATTAGCATATAATAAGGACTAACTAAATTATGTTTGCAATAAATGAAAAATATGCAATCAAATTAAAAGATTTCGGTAGAAATAAATTGTGTATAGTTTCTATCAAATATAAACAAAATTGATTATATATAAACTATATATGTATATACTATAAGACATAAACGGAAAGTGATAAATGAATTTAGTACAGTTTGTACTTGTACACGTATACAATACGTATTTAAAATTTTAGTAATAACAACGATAATGTATAAAACAATGTGAAATATATAATACAGATTATTGGCATCTTATATATTGCCCTGAAAAGTGTTATTGTATTATTATTATAACTATTGAAATGCTTATCCTATACCTTTAAACGAGCAATTCTTGTATATTTTTATATTCGTATATATTCAGAATCTCGGAAACAGCATCATTTATTTCCGTGAAACTTAGTATGTAGGTAGTTTCCGGGACGATAAATCGAACTAGCTAGATTTTATTCATAGAAAACTTTTAATGACTGAATTTTCAGGTAATGAAAAAATATAGCTAGAATATAAAGGTAAATTTCGTAGCCGCCATAAAAACAAAAATAGTTCAGATGGAAATCGGTTGCTTCGAAAATCCGTGTACCCCAGTTCGAATCCAGAAGAGATATCTTTTTTTTTATATTTTATTTTGTAAAAAAATGTTAATTTTATAAGTCTAACCTAACAGTTTATTTTAATTTAAAAATGTTTTTTAAAGAACCGAGTTAGGCTCGGTCGCCCAGATACTTATATTTGAAACAAGCAATATGACCTGTTACAATACATAATTATAAGAAGTGTAGACAGAACTATGCACGAGAGAAACATTACTGACGTTACATGCCTCTGTGCCTACCGACAATTGCGGCTTCTCCAAATAAGCCTCCACCTGAGACCCTTACACACCACTGTTCACCACAACCTTAGCATCTGCTGTGATTTTTTAAGAGATTTCCTTCTTCAGTAATTTTTTAAGTCCTATTTTCCCCCGGATACTGTGCTCACTTAAACCAGGATTCTTTTTCGAGATTTTTCGAAAAGGTTTTCTTCGTCTTAATCATACATCTGGTCTATATTGGATACAATTCAGTCTGAGAAAATTCTTGTACTCTAATTCCACCAACCCAATTAGTCATAATCAAGGTCTTTTTTTATAATTTAATTCTAAAGTTATTAACAAAAGTAATTATAATAACAAAGATGTATTTGTATAATAAAGCAAAGGAAAGTACCAAAATTTATGTTATTTCTCTTATAAACCTTTTGTGTTCAAACATCTCAGTAAAACGGTGAGCATATTAAATAAATGACGTTAATGAAACTCTCGGTGATATTATTTTAATACATCCATTAATGCGAACTTACGAATCTACGGTATGCTTTATCTACATCTTAAAATTCAACGGCAAAATAATCGTTCAGGATTTAATCCGAACCATTAAGAATAACGACACGGCTCCTTGCATAATTTAAAGTCAAGGAAGTGTAATTAAAATGCACATTATTTTGCGCCTCGAGGCGAAGTTTATTCTATTGTTATCTACAATCAAACCTGGATATGTCGCGGGAGAGAATTCTGTTATTAGAAACCGTAATCTGAACAAGTATTTATATTGCCTCTATATATATATCAGGTGCGTTCTTATGGAATTACAATCTAATAGTAAACTATCAATTCTTGGTAAAGTTGAAAAGAATATTACGACCTTCATTTGAATAATACATTTTAATAAAATATTCCAATTTCTCAAGTATAAGACTCCTTCCGGTGTTTTATAAACACTTTGTATACTTCAATATTGCTTTAGCGGTTCAAGATTTGGCAATAACATTTTTTGTTAGGTAATTTGTTAGAATTTAACCACAATATGACTTCATGTTATGTAAAGAAACTTATCACGATATCCTAGGTAACCTGGAGACAAGGAAAATTTCTCTGTTATGTAATTTCAAAATCAAAGATGTAGATGGTGCCGCTAAAACTTCAACTTAAAAGCGGTAACCAGCTAGACAGCTTTTATATCACATAATTTATTAATAAAATTGCTTTATATTCCCCTAATTAAATACAAAAGTTTTTTATAATAGTTCATAACTGAAATAAATGTTTTAGAAAATGATCTGAACTAACGTAAGATAGACCCTGATTATTAATTTTGCCACATATATTTCGTGAAGTAACACGTAACTCCTGCATTATAAAGAGTGTGTCTGAATCTTTACCGCAATACTTTCACGACTTCGACACATAAAGCCACAGATGGATCCCAGCTTATAAGCTTACCTAAGGCAGTATATAAAGTTGCAGACTACGACAAGACTAAAGCCGTTTGCAATTTGAATTATACACGCTCCCGAGCACTGCGGTCAGATAGGAACATCTGCTGGTGGAGATTGAAACAGATCTCTAATCGAACTCGCCTTGTGGTTGTTGATCCAATTAATTAAAGAAAGTAAAAATATAAATTGCCCGGTGAAATCAGCGACGATTATTTGAGTAAAATTAATATATTTTGTAGTATAATTTAATGAAACAATGAAGCGGAAAAGGGCATGACGGTATAATTCTTAACATTTTGAAATGTAATAGAACAGTGATAAAAGAGACATGGTAATGCCAATTTGAATATTGGTCTATATTGGCACTTCAGAAGTATCTTTTCTAATCTTCAGGGTAGTTCTGTTTCTGATATACTGTTTTAAAATCTAATACCTTTAAACGAGAAATTCTTGTATATTTTTAAATTGTTATATGTATATTCAGGATCTCAGAAACGGCGTCTGGCATTTCCGTAAAACTTAATATGCAGGTAGTTTCGGGGACGATAAATCGAACTAGCTAGATAACTTTTATATAAATCTTATTTTGTCTGAATTTTCAGGCAATACAAAATATAGCTAGAATGTAAAGGTTAATTTCGCCACCGCTGTCAAAACAAAATTCGGCTGCTTCTTTATTATTAACTAGCTGACCCGTGCAACTTCGTCTGCACCAAATTGGTTATCACTGGTTTCAATTGTATTTTTAAACGTGAAAAAAAAAATGAATAAAACTGATACCCGACTGTAGCCAAAACTACCGTTTCCATTTGTGAATCCAAACTATCCACGGATTAACTGAAACATTACCAGATTACTATGATTTTTTTTGAATAAGCCTAGTACCCGTTCGTAGCATCATCTACCACTGCATTGTTTGTAGTCCAGTGAAGCTGTTAAGACCTTGCTCGACCAATAGCGTAGTCATATCGAGAAAAAAAAATCATCTACCAGGATCAATATAGGTAAAAAGTAACCTACATAAAACTAAATAAACATCTCTACCACTTACTTTCTCATAAATATCTTCAACTTGTATTAAAACCTTTTTATACTTCATTGTATTAAAGAAAAATATATGAACACCGTATCGAAGCGTCAAACATCGCGCCGAAGCGTCAACTGTCACTTTCTTGAAACTATTGTTTAAGAGTTATGAACTGTTTCGAAAACGTATTTTAAATATACTTATAAAATATTTTTATAAATAATCTTTGTACCACTCACAACATAGTACCTTTTAGTAATTTATCCGTGTTGATATGTTTCTATTCTAGATTATTCTACGTTGTTACACTAAATATTTGGCATTAAATTTATAACGTGTATTTGTCACACTTGATATTGGTGAAATTACCCACATAGGCAGAGGCCATACCGGAAAGAATCAATCAAGCCTTTTTTATATATTATATTCATCCGAACAATGGGCTACCTGGCTGCCGGTAAGAGTTGCGTTTATTTGTGCATATCGTACCTTTACAGACAAAAATATTGATTTTTAAATAATTTTAGGATGTTTTTTTTCACTTACATTGAAACGTTATTAAAATGGAATTATTATTGAAAGACATTTTTGGTATTGACAATGATGTGCTTAATATTATTTTTTGGAAATAAAAATAAAAGTAATCTTAACCCATGTTAAAATAGCAGTAATTTTATTATTACTACATTTAGATATAAATAAGTACAAATTTCATCTTTCGCACTAATTCAGTTATTAACTCAATATTTAGATCGATTTATTGCTATAAAAATAATATGTGTATAGAATATAGCTATAGGCACAGTTTAGTGCAGCACTGGCTGCACGATAAAGATAGCGATAATCGTGGCAGCGTATGTTATCGTTGCATTTTTTTTTCGAAATGTATACGCTGTTGACCTGGAAAGGTCTTTACAGTTTCACCGAACTATTGAGGCGAGCGGTGAAGGCACTCAACCGACTTGGGATGTTTGGGCGATCAGCTCAAGGGTACACGGCACACCTCAGCTTGGGCTGACGCCTGTTTTGTGCAAAAATCGCGACCTATCTGAGCTAACCTAAGCTACCTAGATATACGTATAAGTTATTGAAACATGCATACCAAGCATGCTTGCCTCAAAAACTCCTTTATGTATTTTGTGTCGGAAAAAATTCTCTAAACTATATAGGATAGGATAGAGAAAAATAAGGGTAGAACTCTTTGTTCTCTTTTATTTCTCTGCAAAAGAAAAACAGCGTGTAAGCGTGTAGACGTGCACGTGTGTATAGGTGATGTGTGTGATATTGTAGCAGTGATGTAAAGTTTTGTGTCACTGTATAGCGTGAGCAGCGTACTAATCCTTTATCCTGGAGAACCCTTTGCGTTTTATGGGACAAAAGTATATTTTATGTAATCTCGTAATATTAGTTATCACTATGTCAGGTTTCGTCAAGATTGGTTTAGTAGTTTCAGAGTGATGCGTATTCATAGGGACAGACAGACAGAAAGACAGACAGACAAAAATTTTAAAAATATTATTTTTGGCTTCTATATCGATAACATAATCTACCCTGATTAAAATTTTCAAAAAATATTTAATGTACAGATTTCGACTTGTTACAGTTTTATTATAGTATAGATAGATAGATAGATTATGTACCACGCAAAATTCACAGTCTCTGCTGTTTCTTTTTAGACATTACCTTCGACTATGTATCACTATGAGACAAGTAAGTTTTTTATTACATCATAAAAGAAAATACTTTAATACTTTGCTATTTCATATTTGCTTTATTGTTAGTAAATCCAAAATATCATTCTACCCTCGAGAAATAAAAGTTACTCATGAACCTGGGCATTCAACGACTGAATGTAGAAGACTATCATAAATTGAGTACATAGTAAATTAATATCTTTGAATCGAAATACATAGAATCGATATTCGAAATGAAGATTCTGGAAGCGGATATGCGAGTTCCAAATAATCTAGCATTAATAATAAATCCTGAAACGAGAACTCCGATAGGGAACAGTATCTAAATGCAGCACGCTGTAGTTGCGTGCTAAGTTACTTTATCAGGCCTTATCACCACCTGCGGTCGTTCTCGATATTGTAGAGACCGCAACGGTCGGTAGCGTGTTTTATTCAAATTGCGCACGGCTTTGGACTTGTCCCTGTCAGAGGCTTGATATACTGCGTTAGCCTATTTATAAATAGAGGATTACATTTAACTTTGCTAAAATATAATTGCAAAACATTATGTAAAATAGGATAATAAGTCTAAATTGAAGAAATGCAGTTTTTGGATGAAATGATTCTTGGATTTTACAAACCGTTCTTTTAGAAGATTATTCTTAACAGTGCAGCCCTATTCTAAGTACATGGTAAGATTTGTTTTTAAATCAATAAGCAATCTATAGCTTCAATTGCCTAAAACTATTTCGAATTACGTAACCTCATTTTAATCTTGGCGCTACACCAATTCGAACATATTGTTGTCTAATTAAAACCTTCTTATCAATTGCATCATTTTGGGGGGGGGGGGGGGAAATCGATGTAAAATAATAAAACTATAAATGACTAAAATGTATATTTTGATTTAGTAACGGGATGAGCAAGAGATATATTTTAAATTTGACTCTACTTTAATGTAGTTCAAGTCGAATATCTGCCACTAAAAATCAGTTTTGGTAGTTACAGTTTAGAACTTAGACATTACATCATTTTAATGAACATCGTAACTTGACATTAGGTATACTTGTGGATAAATTCTAAAATATATACCATGAAGCATTTAAAAGAAATTGACTATCACATTGAATATCAAGGATTTTTACGCGACAATTGTGACAAAGTTTTGCACGTTATGTGAGTTATTATATTTCACAAGCTATGTCCGATACGTCACATACAGATGTGTGACTGATCTCGAATAGTTTTCACAACGAAATAAGTTCGAAAAATAATAGTAACCCACCTTTGTTCATCTACAAACTGATACAATTCAAACAACATACAAGAGGAAATTAAAGGAGTATTGTAATCGAGTTCTCGACAGGATATTAGTCGAAGATTGCTCGTCAGCGTAGTTCTCGCTTCAATCACTTCGGATACTGCCGATAGTTCCAGGTCGGGGGGCGTTGATTAAACAGAACCGGTTCAGTGGGACACTCGACTTGTGACGTCATAGTATGGGCAAATCGATAACTGAACGTACTAACTTATAATCACTTTTCATAATGCCGTAGAATTCTTGAATTATTTTGTCAGTTTTGCAAATTAAATCGAATTATATTCATAGTTCACTGACTAATTTGATTTTATAATGTAATTTAATTAATTACCCTAACAATAATATGAAATAAAATCAAAATTTTTTGGCCACGTGTTTTACAAATAAATCTCTGTAATTCTTTAAAATAAATACTTTTCATACATTACAGACTAGATGTGACCGCCACTCCGTCTGCGTACCTTGTGTAAAAATAGTGATTAATTTAATCACCTGAATGTATTCATTTCATTTACTTATCTACTTTTCTGTCGTACTTAACTCGAGCCGTCATTCAAATTACAGCAACATTTGATAGTGTGGATCGATTTTAATGAAACAAAGACTAAGTTATTCTCGAGAAAATGCTTATAATATAATTGGTAAGGTTTTATTGTAAACCCAGTTTAGAAGTAATGCGTGTTCATACAAACAGACAGACAGATAGACATACAGACATTTATAAAAATGATTGAAATATATTTTAATATTTATTCAGAGACATCTGTGATAACTTTTTTCACGAAGATCGAAGTGTATTATGTATCACACATTTCTCATAACAAAAGCACTAAATAATATATTGCCTAGCTTGTTTCGATACACAAATTATATTCACACTTATAAACTCTTGTGTAAGTGGTTGTTATTGAAACTAAGAAAAAAATGCAAGGTAATAAAGAATTAACTAATTACAAACTAAACTAAATTGTAAAGTACATAAAATTCTTATTTATAACGTTTCAATGAGATATATAAACGAAGTATTGCGAATTATGGCGTCTCATTTATTATGTTTGATCACGTAAAGGTAATTAAACTTTTACCCGAAACACATCACAAGAAGTCAAATTAAATCTAAATATTTAAGTACATCACAGTTGAGGATCAATCCACTTGATATTACGAGATCAAACGTTCATTAGAACTTGTACGTAATTCTAATAACACATTATGTTACGATCGTTTTATTTGCTCGGGAAATTTCTCTTGATATTATATTAATTTTCGATGTGGAACTAAAATGACGCCGTTAAAGAAAAATATTTGATTAATTTTGTCCATAAATTATTATCGCAATCCATAGGTTATAATCGAGGATACATTTATTGTTTAGTAATATAATTTCTTGTAAGTGCGTGCGTACAAGTGTATGTTTGTGGGTGTGTGCGTGTGGGTGTATGTATGTGAGAGAAAGGTCGAACGGTTTGAACGGTTGAATATCAATCTGATGTCTGCAGGTTCGAATGTTGTATGTAACAATGAATGTTTTACAATTCACGTACATTAATTCATTTAAATTGGTGTTAGGGGGTGTATAACACATGGTCGATGCAGTCAGAATGCTAATAAACACTTCGTAGTTACTGTCACTCTTTATTTGGCCAGAGTTACGGCTTACAAAAGTTTTCACATAGGATTGCTTAGATAAATAACACCGGCATCTCGCCTTTTTCAGGCCGAACTATACAATTCAAAGCAATTACCATTTACTCATGATTCTGCAACATGACGTTTTAAGTAACACAGAAATAATAATTAACGCACAAATTAATATTATTTACGTACATCATTTCTATATAAAATCATTGTTATTTATGTATCTGAAATATGTTTAGCCATACAATTTTGTGCGTAGAACAGCGACATCTAGCCTTTTATAGGCCAAACTATGGAAGGCAAAGCAATTACTATTACCTAACAATTCTGCAAGATACTTTGTGCATCACAAAAATTATGATAATCATCAAACTTATGTTATGCAAGTAATTAATCAATAATATCAATTCCTATTTATGTCTCATTGAAATCTATGTAATAATAATTCTTATCTATGTATGTTTAATAAAATGGCGCTAGTGTTAATGTGTCTCTCTTATATGTTGGCGCTTGGCGCTAGTATCAATGCGTAATGCGTATCTCTAATATTGTAGCGTTAGTATCTATGTTGCGTTCGGTTTGTAGTCTCGAGTCTTGAATATGACGGGCGGCATCGGAGGTGGGTAGATAACATTGGTAAGATCATCGGCTGATGGTGAAGAAAAACATCGACGAAACGCAACAATGCAAACATAGTTACTTCGCGTCGGTATTCTGTGTGTCGGGTGGTACTACTCCAGACGAGCCGACCAATTCATACTGAAACCAGTTATAGCTCCTTCGCGGCTCTACCACCTACAAAATGTTCTGGCAGCTGCAATTGATAGTCAGTCCAGTCTGTAGGTGTAGCCAGTTTACTATCTAAGAACAAATCGTCATACGTTAACATCAGGTCAGATTGTGGTCTAACGCTAAAGATTCCTATCTACGTCCTCGTAGTAGTTAAGTAAATAACTGGAATAAACTAAGTGGTGCTTGGCGACAAAGTTTGACTTGAGGGTAGAAACTAGCTAGGTGGATTTAAAAAGGTTCTACCACCAAACGACATCTGTAACCAGATGTCCTATTTAGATTTTTTTTATTCACCCCAATAACTAAAAGAGGTAATAAAAGCGCTAGTTTAGTGTTCACAAATTATATGTCGATCAGCAAATTCCTCGTAAGTACACATCGTCTCTCGAATAGATATGTTATTTGCACGCAATTTTGCCCGGATACCACCGGTGTTTGAGTTGTCACCGCTGCAAGTTCTGTTTGCTGTTAATTATGCTGATGGACTGCAGTGTAAATAAGTGACGAGGCCATCTTGCTGTATGTTGGAATGCGGTGAATAGATTTATAGAAATGCATAGTACAATAGTGTAGTAGTTTAAAATAAATATACGTAACAGAGATAACATAATAAATTTAAGAGTATTCAAATAAAAAAAAACGAGATTTTTTTTCAATTAGTTATAAGTTTTCTATCTTATATATATATATATATATATATATATATATATATATATATATATATTATTTGTTATATCATATAGGAGGCAAACAAATATGCAGGTCACCTGTTGTTAAGCGATCAGCGCAGTCCCTAGAAACTAGCAACCCTAGAGGAATCGCAAGTGCCTTGCCAACCTGTGTTTGAGGAACTGGAGAGAAAGGGAGTGGAGAAGGGAGAGGAGAGGGGAGAGGAGATGGATTATGATGATTATAAGATGGATATTGTTACGAATTGTCTAAGTACCGAAATTTAATACTACATTAAAATAATTCTGTAATATAACTACACCTACACCACGTCCGCCTGTTAGCGATAAACTCAAAAAGTACTGAACGGATTTTCATACGGTGTCCACTAGTATATAAAGTGATTCATGAGGTTTAGATATATAGTTTGTCAAAGTTTTTTTTATCATCAGGGCGAAATAGCGTTCGCCGGATCCCCTAGTAGTTAATAATAGTCAACTCTGATATGGTAGTTTTGGGTTATAAAAAAAAAGAAAGAAGCTTATATTATTTTTTATAGATCCAGTATGTGGACTAAAGCATTCTACACGTACCGTGTGGTGAGCGTGCGCAGGAGAGAGGAAGTAAACAAATAATATTATTTATAAATAAAATTTTGTAAGCAAATAAATATTTTTACTTTATTTTTTAAATATTTTTTTTAGTGCATTTAATATATTCAATATAAACAACATATTTTTGTCTTTGCGTATTTATTACATAGATTTCTACAGTATATAAAGTCAATGAAACTGAAGTATTAAATAACCTACCCACAAACCAATTGAAGACACGAAGTAATGAAAGAAGCCGTATAAAAATAAATTAAGTTACTATTATAGGAAACAAATTACAGAAGAAAACCAATTACAATATAAATGCCTACCTATTCATATGTCTAGTGTTACTGTTTACAATTCACGCTCACTAGACATATATTTTTTTTTTTTAGAAAACTACAATAACAAAAATAATAAAAGATGCTATTTCGTCTAGTGTTGACCAAACAACGGGCTTCTCAAAATATAATCTTGCATCCGCCGCTAAAATCGAGTTATTCCATTCTATTTTCCTCTGTGGTCAAGTACCTAACTCAGTTTTATCTACATCAGGAACGTTTCGGTGAAGAAACTGTGACCTAACAAGTTGTAATAAAATTAATCATAGCTCTTTTTGACATCACTGGTACTAATAACCCCATCCTGAGTAGCGGGAGACTTGAGATCATACAGATATTTGTCCTATGTAGTCTGTTGTGGAAGCTTGTAACAACGCCATAGCAACTAGAAGCTGATAGCTTAAACCACTTAAAGCATCTCTAAATTAATTACTCAATATCAGACTTCATACCCAAAGAAGTTTAGAAGTTTCTATTCAATAAAATTTCTCCAATATTTGAAAATCGGAACAGTTCATACAACAAAAGTATAGCAATCAATAAATATTAATAAATAAAACCATACAACAACAATGAAAATATTCCGGGCACAGAGTATTACAGATTCGTTGAACAAAGGTAACCCGCCACAGAGGGCTCTTAATTAACAACTTGAGTCTATCCCGGGTAACAGGATCAAAAACTCCAATTGTGCCTGGAACTGGGAAGCGAGATAATAGGCAATCGAGCGCAGATTATAGCAGTAATTCACGAAACACGGGTCCGGTGTATGTAGTTGTGATATCGGGATCACGAATTAGGGTATTTGCAAATTCGTGGCCGTTTGGGTTAATCCCGGTTTAAGTTTATTTGCCGCAGTCAAATAGTTTCACAGAAGCCCTTTTTAGTGTTAATTTATTGGAATGATTTTAACACTGTCAAATGTATTAAATATTTGTATGGTAATTTAAATTTAAATGTATCCAAATACATTATTATATATTTTATTTTCATCAATACAATGTTTTTCCTTCCTTTATGGAAATATATACATTGATTTAAAAATCTACTAGCTGACTCGGCCACACGTTGTTTTGCCTTAAACATTAAAAAAACAATCCAAAATGCAAACTTGGCACCACCTATGCTATACCTATAACAGTCGGTCCTACAGTTATCAGTCAACAATCTACTTACAGCGCCATCTATTTGAAACTGATGAAACTTACAATTAACAACAATAATCAACATTGACAATTTATATTTAAAAGTATTAAAGCAATAAATCGTAATATAATTTATCCTTGTCCAAATTGGACCAAATTATACATATATGCCAACTTTTATGAAGATCGGGTTGAGTAATTTCGGAGTTCATCGTAGATAAACATCATAACGCTGGATTTTTACATATAAAGATCTTTCTTTATATAGTATTCTTATACTAAATATGTAAAATATATTACATTTTAAATAGGTACATTCCTGTTGCAGCTAAAAATAGCTACGAACAGCCGAAGTCGAGTACTCGCTTGAAGCAGATCCGTGCCTACTTCACTCGAGATTCTTGAAATGCTATTCGTTGTTTCTAGAATAAAGATAGTAACAGGACGCACAAGCTCGCTGATTGGACTAGATTGCATATCTACATTCACTCATTTTTAATGTATGTTACAATTCATTTGCTTTGTTTTCTTCATCTGTTGTACATATTAAATAAACTAGCTGTTACCCGCGGCTCCGCACGTGTTTTTTGAATTTATTAAAAAAATATTAAAAATTGTTATTAGATGTGTAAATAACAATAATACTCTTTCAAACATATTTGTATGTATGACACGCACATCATCTACAGTAACGGTTAACAATTCATCACTACTATGTAAAACAAAGTCCTGTTCCACGTCTGTCTATATGTCTGTTCGCGATAAGATCAAAAACTACAAAACGCATCTTCATGTCGTTTTCATTAATATATAAAATGATTCTTGGGCAAGGTTTAGGTACAGTTTGTCTTATTATCAGGGCAGGCAACGTCTGCTGAACCCGCTAGCTTAAAATAAAACAGCTAATTAGTTACTTATTTGCCCGTAAAATTCCCGTTCAAATATTACTTGTAGTCCGGTGAAGCTGTTAAGACCTTGCTAGGTCAATAGCGTAATCATTTCTAAGAAAAAAAAAAACGTTCAAATAGGTCCAGCTGTTTTGGAGATTACTCGGAACAAATAAACAAACAGACATATCGACAGAATAAAAAAAAAATGTTGATATTTTTAGCACCACAGATATATGTATTCACCAAAAAGTATTTATTTTAATATTACATACACACACACTTTATTTTTATAATACGTAATATATCACAAATCAAAAATTGGAAACAAAACTAACGTACAATAAACTATTGAGGAGTTTTTGGCGGAATTTCATTCTGTCATGCAGTGGATTTTACATTTTATTCATAATTTTGTGTTACTTGACTCTATATTATGTTAAATTGGCAGCGTTTTATGTAATTTAATGTTTGTTCATTGTGCGTAAGTTAAATGAATTGGTTTTGAAAATTAAGAAGATAAAAATTTAAGAAATTATTATATAAAATTTAGCGCTTATACCTTTTCATTAACTTAGACATAAAAGAAAACTGGCTAAAGAATACATAACAATTACCTAAATTGACAACTTCAGAATTGGCAGTATGGATCAATTCCTTCGCCAGTCTTATTGGACGAATATTGTTACTACTAATCTATTTGAATAACAACACAAAATAAACTTTACAAATGTTTCCGATACAAACGTACCACGTATAATTAAAATTTGAAAACAAAACTAACGTAGAACAAACTTTTTGAGTAGGAACACAAAATAAACCATGAAAATATTTCCGATAGAATGTTATCGCGTTACCATGGGAACGCATATAATACTGACATTAACACGCAGCGGAAGTTTAAAAAATAGCCCGTTTTTTTGACATTCTTCATTAGTGCTCAACTCCTGTTGGTTTTAACGTGATGATATGTAGCCTATAGCCATCCTCGATAAATGAGCTATCTAACACTAAAAGAAACTTTCAAATCGGACCGGTAGTTCTTGAGATTATCGCGTTCAACCAAACAAACAAACTCTTCTGCTTTATAATATTAGTATAGATTTTGGATAGAGACATTTGGGTAATAACAATGGAATAGCATTAAAAGTACTTCATCGTTAATACCATATTAATTATTTAGCCAGACAAGACCAATGAAATACAAATAATAAACGTGGACAAATTTTTACAGTAGATACCGTAATTCAATCTTAAGTGTAGACACGAAATATTTGCACATACTTAAACAATGTAACAAAGTGACAGTCTTGTTCCGTCACCGCCAGCAGTTTTAAGGCATTCAGCCAATAATAGTCGCTATTGCATAATAGTAGTAGTCATTAGTATAAATACTAGATTATTATTGATTGCTTTCATTTTATTTAAGCACTAGCCTTTATCCGCGACTTCGTTCGCGTGGTATAGATACTTTAGGCTAATGCTAACACGCAGCGGAAGCTCTCAAGAGGAAAAATACCCTGATTTTTAAACATAAATCAATGGTGCTCCGCTTTTGTTGGTTTTAGCTTGATGATATATAATTTATAACCATCCTTGATAAATGAGCTATATAACATTGAAAGAATTTTTTAAATCGGACCAGAAGTTCCTGAGATTATCCCCTCCAACGTTACAACGTCACAAACTTTACCACTTTATTATATTAGTATAGATATATGGAATACTCAAAGGTTTTTTTTGTTTTTTTTTTTATTTAGTTTCTTCTTTTCTGCAGAGTCTTGGTCCGCACCTTTTTCTTGCTTAAGTGTATTATCTTGTATACGTAAATACTGCGAAAAACTATTTAAAGTAAAGATATATTATGTCATAAGATTAATGAATATGAATCTGAGGTTTATCTATTAAAATAAACTCAACTATAACAGATGGAGCATCTATTTTGAATTTTGCATTTTTATCACCTGAAATCCGTGGATACCGTTTGATTTATATATTAATGGTTTTTCAATTCTATTCCCGTTATTTCTATGTCATATATAAACATTTATTGAAATCTTCATACGTGGACGAAGGAAAACTAAGGAGATTTCTGAACAAAATATCACTATTTAAAACAAGTACCTGGGCGACCGAGCCTAGCTCGGTTCTTTAGAGAACATTTTTGAATAAAAATAAACTGTTAGATTTGCCTCATAAAATATTTTTTTTACAATATATATATATATATATCTTCTGCTGTCACTCTGATTTGAACTATGGTTACACGGATTTTTGAAGCAACCGATTTCCATCTGAGCTATTTTTGTTTTGACAGCGGCGGCGAATTTAACTTTTTATTCTAGCTATAATTTTTCATTTCTTGAAAACTCAGTTAAAAAGTTTTCTATGAATAAAATCTAGCTAGATCGAAATCGATAAATATCGTCCCCGAAACTACCTACATCCTGAGTTTCACGGAAATAGATGACGCCGTTTCCGAGATCCTTAACATATACAAATATAAAAATATACAAGAATTGCTCGTTTAAAGGTATAGATTATGAATCACAATAGTCATGTGTATTTTAAAATTGTAATCTTTACTAATATTACAAAGATGATTGACAGTTTGCTTTGTTATATTAACTATTCTACTGATCGTCATGAAAATAATGCACATACGATGTCCAGGGTACGACTAAAATTTACCTTTTATAAAGAAAAATCCCCAGGTATAGATCAATTCTACATACATACGAGGGAAGCCGCATTCAAAAGCTACATTTATATTATAAAACAACAGGATACCGTGAATCTGATGATATATTAAAAATTGATCTTGATATAGAGATAAGTACAGAATTAGTAAATTCTTACACTTGTAGTAGTAAAGCCTTTGAATGTGATAATAGTGACACTTTATCTATTGTTACCTCAACATTTATCGGGTGGCGCTAAAAGGTTAGTTATAAAGGTATGACGTCACTCATAGACGATGTTCTCTTCGTCATGTAATCTATCAATCGTCACTCAAGACCAAACAAATTTCAATAATAGAAGGGTTTACCTTGAACGGTAAAAACAAGAATACAACACTAAATATAGTCACATCTTTCGTAGAGATGTGATCGGTCCGACGCTCTACGAGAGAGTGATCCCCTCTCCTTTTTGCTACGCCTTGTATAGGTTTACTTTGTATTGGTTTTATTTTTTTCTAACTACCTACGCTATTGACCTATCAAAGTCTTAACAGCTTCACCGGACTACCATGTATTTGAGGGTCGGTTGTAATATTTATGTCAGTACAAAAGTTTTTACAACGTAAAGTGGACATTTGCGCCAACATATGTGTTAAAAGATCCTAAGATTTCAGGCGAGTGGCTGGTCTTAAGTATGCTATATTCCCAACATGGAGGAGGAACGCACGTTGGTCCAATGCTACTTAGGATCGAAAGATTTGTAGGTAATTTACTATTACATATTATCGTTTTAATCTATCATTAATGCTTGTAAAGTAAAACTTGCTTTTAAAATAAAACTAACTCGAAATAATACGTAAACGTGATAAATTGTAGGTGGTAGAGCAATGCTGATGCTATTACTGGTTCCAGCATGAATGGGTCGGCTTGACCGGGGTAGTATAATCTTCTCAAAGAAAACCGACGTGAAGTAACAGTGCTTGCATTGTTGCGTTTCGTTTGATCAGTGACAGTGCCGGAGGACCACCCTCTTCGCTCTCTTCCCCTACCCATCCAACATAGGCTGGCAATATATTTGTAACTCCTCTGGTGTTTCTAGGGTCTATGGACGGTAGTAATCACTTAACATCAGATGACCTACCTGTTCGCTTGCCTCCTATGATATAAAAAAAAATTATAACATAAAACTTGATATTGAATGTGGGAGAAATAAGAAAGAAAAATATTCTATTATCCGTAATCTTTTATTGTCCAATAAGCAATAACATTTATTTGATCGTAATAAATAAAACCACGTTTGGATTGTTAAACGAAATGTTTATTATAAATAATCAAATAATTGTGTTATAAAGTGGAACCATCGGTTTATATTCCATATTTTTTCTAGCAATGACACTATTTGGTTACCGTTTGTCCGTGGAGATGAATTATTAATAGAGGAATCTGAACAGATCCAGTTTGTTGATTTGAAAATAGAATTGGTTTAAGTATTTTAAAGAACTATTTATAGTAACACTAACGCCGCGGCTTTGCTCGTATCAGTATAGATTTGGAAAATGCGAAAATTGTGGAAGACGTGCAAAATGTCTAGATGATCGATTACTTGGAAGTAGTTACGGTCTCAAATCGTTAAAAAAAAAAACAAACAAACAAATTTAGACTCACATTTACAAAGTTTCTTTGTAACTACTTGACGTTGGGAAATATATATTTACCACCTTGAGACACAGGAATACCTAGTTTAGGTGGCAGCGGTCATATGTAGAATACGTCAATCTAGTTTTTGATAGTTTGCAGTCCATAATTCTAGTTTGATAGATTGCATAATAAAATTTTTGTAAGTTTATGACGATTAAGTAGTAGAGCCACGGTGCAGCTATTACGGGTTTCAGCATGAATGAGTCGGCTCGTCCGATGTAGTACCATCCTCTCACAGAAAACCGACGTATCAGTGAGGAGGGCCACCTCCCCTCCCCTTGCCCCTCCCTGCTTTTCTCCCCTTTATCCCTTCCCCCAAACATAGGCTGGCAACGCACTTGCGACTCCCCTAGTGTTGCAAGCTATATGAACGACGGTGATCACTTAGCATGAGGTGATCTGTCTGTTCGTTTGGCTCCTATGACATAAAAAAAGTTTATAGTCAACCTTTTTACTATTTTTGTTTTGGTATATCAATTGTAATAAGTTATAATTACTTGTAATATAATATAACAGTACCGTATTGTATTGAATCACATACTAATGTAAATGTATTGGCAATAAATACTATTATTAATATTTTACAGTATATAATACACATCGTATCTAAACATATAGCTCGTTGAAGTGATTTAGTAGGGAACAACTAGCAAGACGTTGAATTTTTTCTCCAATACTTACATTAGATAGACATTTAAAGTTCAATTCACACATAGACAGAGTGCGAAACAAAGCCGCTAACTATGGTCTTGGGTCGCCTCCATCCGTTGCTTTGTCATAAGAGTAAGATGTCCCTCAGACACAAACTCACTTTGTATAAGACGTGTATCTGTCCAGTGATGACATATAGCTGCCCCGTTTTTGCGTATATGTCCAAAGATAACTTTGATAAGCTGCAGGTTCTCCAAAATCGTGTTTTACGTAAAGTGACCGGTGCCCCGTGGTACATCCGGAGAATCGATCTCCATAGAGACCTAGAGATCCCTTCTATCTGGGCGTACATAAAATCACTTACGATTAGTTATTTTGAAGAAGCCGCGAATCATCCCAGTCCATTAGTGGTATCCGCCGCGAACTATGAATCCGTACCTAACGCTGCGCGTTATAAAAGACGTCCGCGACACATTTTTACCGACCCTCCTGATTCAATCATGTCAGCGAACGATCAGTACCAGCCTGTCCCTCGAAACAGAACGTGTTCACGCCCACGCCCGCGTAACCGCAGATCACGCCGCCATGGTCTGGGGGTTAATTTCGCTCCCGCACACCCGATTAGGCCTCCCACGGCAGCGGCTCAAGCCTAGGTTCGATTCCTCGGTAGGGAGCCCTTGAGTGCGTTGCTTGTGCGATACGGTGACACACAAATATACATCACCGCTACAACACTACACGTTTACCCCCACACACGTGCACGCCTACACGCTTACACATGAAAGTGGAAGGGTTTACTTTTTTCCCGTATCGAACTGAAAAACTCTCAATTTTCGGATAATAAATATATGGAGGAGTTGTTGAGGCGTGTATGCTTGGTACAGATATACGTTTCAATAACTCATACATATATAAATTGTTAGCTAAGTTAGCTAAGATAGGTCGAGATTTTGCATGCAGTCATTTCGAAAAAAAAAATCCAATACTTATCGATGTTAAATTGTTCGCCTATGATTTTATTAACATGACTATAATTATTTGATTCGATATATATTTATTGTCGTATATACAATTATAAATTGGTCACTGAAGTAAAAATTATAAATATAATTTGATATACCAGATATATCTATATATTAATACGTGAAGCAAAAAAATTGTATCCCTTTTTAACCTATTTCCCCTCAACGGGTGAACTTGAAATTTGGCATAGTTAAAGTTTATATGGCGGAGAAGTGCAGAAAGCTGTTTATTTTATATATAATGCATTAGAAATACATTAAATTAATTAAAATATGCACTACTCACACTATTACTCGAATTTTACACAACATATACACACATGTAAATAAAAAAGACATTTTGACAGCTGTCAATAATTACAAATTTCAAAAAAGTTTGTGAAGGAAGGAGGTTGCTATGCTCGACTATATGTATGTTTTAACTCTTACGTTCTAATTACCATTTTTTATCCTACATTCAACAATGATATTATAAAATATACCTATTAATGTAATGTTTATTATTTTTTATGATGAACTCACTTCAAATGATGAATTAATAAAAAAATGAACCAAAAAAGATTTTGTATAATCAAAATAAGAGTTTTGTTCATAAAAGTAATCCATGACTTAGACCTCCGCGGTTACAATATTGCAATTCAACCTCATGTATCAACAAAAAAGAATTTATTATCAAAAGCTAATGTTAGTATTAAAAACGTCTTTGTCTTGGATTCACCATTTGATTGTATTGTGCATCCATTACTTTTCCAAACGATGATACTGGGCATAGCACTATTTCGCATAATGAACAGACAATATTTAATTCAATATCGCCCAGATATACCATCCACCCATGGTGTCGTGTAAAATTAATTGAAAATTGTGTCATGGGTTAAGATAAATTTCTTTATTTTCGTAAAGTTATATTTGCTTAAAATTTGAGCTTTACCACGTGGTTTTTGTGTCCAATTTATAATTAATTTTCATTTTCATTTACACATTTATGTATTTATTATATTTTAATGATTATATAATAAATATCATGGCTAATGGCAAATAACTGAGTAGCCACGATGAAAACCTTTGATTACAGAAGTATACCCTTCGACAAAAGAACTCTAATAAAGTTCAAACTTTAAAAAATCAAATAACTATGGATGACATATAACTATGTCGACCACTGGGCGCCCACTAGTTATATACTAAAATGTAATAATACATTTTAACCGGAACTTGAACTAAAGCTACGTGTAAATTACTTTATTTTTATACTTTATCGGCGTTATTACAAAAAAGTTAAATACATATTGAATAATTGCTTTATAAAGGTTTCGTATTAAGTGCACCGCGGCCGCTGAATGTTCGCCATCTTGCTCTATTGTCTTGCGTTAGGTTAGATTTACGAAAAAGGATAACGCGAACTTGTCTCGATCGAGCGCGGTGCATTTAATACGAAACCCTTTTAAAGCAAGTATTCAATACGTGTTTAACTTTTTGTAATAACACAGTATAAGTTTTAGCGTTTGCCCACAAACTTACCTGATACGAAATAACGATGTAACCTAAGATAAGCTAAACCTAGAAGAAGACTGACTCTTAAGTGTAGCGGCCAAAGATTCTCGGACTTAGATTTGAAAATTGAGACCTTGTAACATACCAGGTGTGTAATAGCAAAAACCCTAAATCTATACAAAAAAACCCTGCCACCTGGAGAAATATTTACTGCTAAGATTTCAATACGAAACGCATCAAGGTTTGTTAGGGATGGATGAATATCTATACTTATATTATAAAAAAGTAAAGTTTGTGAGTTTGTGAAGTTGTAGGGGGTAATCTCAGGAAGTACTGGTCCGATTTGAAAAATTATTTTAATGTTATATAGCTCATTTATGGAGGATAGTTTTAAGTTATATATCATGACACTACGACCAATAAGACCGGAGCACCAATGAAGAATGTTTAAAAATCGGGGTTTTTTCCTCTTGAGAGCATCTGCTGCGTGTTAGTGTTACCACAAAGTAACTATTCCGCTCGAACGAAGTCGCGGGCAGAGGCTAGTTGTTAATATTTTGGATACACGTCGTCAAATCGCAGTCTTATATTATCTTTCCAGTGTCTACGGAATAGTGTAAAATATAAACTGTGCAATATTTAAAGGCTACTTCATTTACGTATTATTTATTCAAGAGGCACGTTTTATCTTCGAAACAAAAGCGGACGTTCAGCCTCTATACTTTATTTTTCGTTAGCGTCTACATTCGTTTTGGTCTTAGGCCGTATAAATAATGCATTATCACGCGTAGAATACATGGGAGCGGTCAGCGGGAATAAAATTATTTGTTTGGAGTTAGCACTTATAAAACGACACGATTCATGTCGCATGCGAGAATAAAACATTCTCTGGGAAGTTATTTTAGAAACGAAGAATACAAATATAGTTAAAAGATTTTCTTTTTCACATTTATACGTGATATTAGGTATTTGTGTTTAAGTTAAAGGTCGGTTTTATCTCATTTTTATTTTAGTCTTGATTAAGCTTGGTTCAAGTTAATGCTATTAGACTTGTTTCTGTATAAAATATACTTTGAAATAGAATATTTTATTTAAATATTTAGGATGACAAAATAAGTATCTTTAAACTGATATTTATAAAAAAAAAAACTATTTTTATTTTATGTTTGTTTGGATTTTTTTATTAACGACAAATATTAGGTCTTATATTATATTGCCGTTCTGCAGTACTGGCCATTTCAAATCAAAATAATTTTTGTTTGGCTAAGAATTCTAATTTCAAATTAATTTTATTTTAAAAACATGGAATTCTTTTTTTCGAATGTAGTCATTTGTTTATTGATTACTGTTACATTTTCATCGCATTTCAATTTTTTATGTCATCATGGATACGTTAACAATTCGACTAATTATGGAAGATGAGTACCGTCGTGGCAGCAACGTGGCACAAGTGGCACGCAACATCAACGACATTTACGGAGCTAACACTACAAATCAACGCACCACCTGATATTGGTTTGCTCGCTTCCGTTCTGGGAATTTCGACCTGAAAGATGAACCTCGCGGTCGTCCGAAGACTTTGGTTGACTATGACGAATTAAAAGCGATTGTGGAAGCTGATGATACACAATCTACGGCTGAATTAGCAGCAGCTTTCGAGGTTAGCGTCAAAACAATATTGGTCCATTTGCATCAAACTGACAAGGTAAAAAAGCTTGACAAATGGGTGCCCTACGAACTCAATGATCGCCAGCACGAAGTACGCGTCGAGACGTGCCTTGCACTGCTCAGCAGACACACAAATGAAGGAATTTTGAACCGCATTGTTACCTGCGATGAAAAATGGATTCTCTTTGATAACCGCAAGCGCTCAGCAAGTTGGTTGGATCCTGGTTCAGCACATAAACGATGCTCTAAACGAAAACTTACCCCTAGAAAAGTAATGGTCACTGTTTGGTGGTCTAGCGTCATTGCGATTCATTACAGCTTCTTACCAAACGCGGCGAGCATTACTGCAGATGTGTACTGTGAAGAACTGAACACAATGATGGAGAAGCTGGCACATCTCCACCCAGCATTAGTCAATCGCTCGTCTCCGCTGCTCCTGCACAACAACGCGCGACCTCATACTGCACAGCAGACGATCTTCAAGTTGCAAGAACTGGGGTTGGAAGTTCTCCGTCATCCGCCCTACTCACCAGACCTTGCGCTTACACACTACTACTTTTTCCAGAATTGGGATAACTCCTTGGCGGGAAAAAAATTCAATACCCGAGAGGCAGTACGAAATGCCTTTGAAGAATTTGTTGCCTCTCGTCCAGCTGATTTCTTTAAGAAGGGCATCAATAAACTGCCACTGCGTTGGCAAAGATGCATTGATTGCCTGAGTGATTACTTCGATTAATACAAATAAAAAATACATGAAAAAAATTCGTTTAAATTTTTTCATACAAAACGGCAATTTCATATGTAAAGACCTAATATAAATATATCTACAATAAAAGCGTTACTTAAGTCTGGATCCATTTAAAGTCTCTTACACATTATTGCATATAATATATTTCATCAACTGTATTTAGATTAGCCATTCTGTATATCCTCTTCGCATTATATATAAATACTAGCTGTACCCGCGTCTCCGCACATTTTTTTAAATTGTATTAAAGAATTATAAACTTGTGAGACTATGTACAATTATAGATATGCTCTTTAAAAACAATTCTAAGTACGATACGCACGCCACTTACAGTAGCATGTAATGTATAAAATAGATATATAAATATTAACAATGTTCCTAGTGAGGTTTATCATCAGCAACATATTTGGGACTTTAACCCACCATATGACTATCTTTGTGCTCACTTACACTGTGTAAGGAACTAATGAAACGATAACTTAAAATATTATCATAAAGATTTACATTTACTTGCATTACTTTGTCATTATAATTACGATTTTGTGTCTTTACAAAAAATAAACGCTTGTCTGTTCTGCAAGAAATTGTATTATGGAGCTCTTTACGTAATACGTTTATTGTCTAAATTTTTTTTTTTTATTGTAGCACTACAAAGTGAATGCACTATACCTGATGGTAAGCATAGTACAATCCAAAAACAGTGGCGACTACCGAGAGACAGATCATCCATCGTCGGTCGCCGCTGTCATGCCGGCCATAATGACGAAAGTCACCTGGTACTGGATATGCACAGGCTGATCCCGAAACGCGACGCGCAAAAGCGAGTCACTATGACGGGCTTTTTCGCCATGTACATGGTGGTTGCGACCCAGTCGGGCTGTAAAACCCTACCACCCCACTATCGCCATTGCCTCGTTCGTTGATCAGCAGGGTGCACCACATGCAGATGAGGTTGGCTTGGGTGTCTCAAGTCTTAAGATGTTACTCGACACCCTTTACATCTTTAAAATATTAAGAAGACCTCTTCTATCTTCAAAGTTACTAATAATTATAATATCGAATTATAAACAATTAGTTGATAATTATTTATCTAATTAAAAATAAAGAATGAAATTGAAATCTTGCTAAATTACATACAGACAAAGTCGCGGGTAACAGCTAGTTTAAAAAAGAATAATCTCAATTGCTTTTTATAAGGTAAGGTGAAAATCACCGGAAAATCGGTCTAAACTTTTAGAAAAAGTACTGTCGGCAAAGCCACGGTTAACAGTTACTATAAACTAAAATTGCCTGAATTACTTTTTATAAGGTCAGCTATCTGCAACTGAAAGTTTCGCTAAGATCAGTCTAACTGTTTTGGAGATAGCATTGCGGGCAAAACCACGGTTAACAGCTAGTCTAAATAAAAAAAAAAACTGAATTACTCGTTATGATGTCCACTATCTGCTGGTGAAAGTTTGGTAAAAATTAGTCCAACCGTTTTTGAGATAGCATTGCAGATGAAGCCGCGGTTAACACTTAGTCTAGTTTAGAGAAGCCTATGTCACCCGCTGTAATTTCAGCTATCTGCCAGTGAAATTCCGTCAAAATCGGTTCAGCCATTTCGGAGATTACCAGGAACAAACAGACACAGACAGACAGACAGATAGACAGACCGACAAAAATTTTAAAAACTGCATTTTTGTTATCAAAAGCTTGTATACTTTCGTACCCAATCAGTGCAAAAATTTTATTTTGCTGTTACATACAGACACTTAATTTTTATTATATATAATAATAGATTACATTTTTTTTTTCTTCGAAATGACTACGCTATTGACCCAGCAAGGTCTTAACAGCTTCACCGGACTAAAAAAACTTAGGATTACAAATCAAAAATTGGGAACAAAACTAACATAGAATAAAACATGTATAGATTGCATACACACGCTTTATTTCTATAATATGTAATAATAGATTACAATTTATTTTTCTTCGACATGACTACGCTATTGACCCAGCAAGGTCTTAACAGCTTCACCGGACTAAAAAAGCTTAGGATTACAAATCAAAAATTGGTAACAAAACTAACATAGAATAAACTTGTTGAGGACTTTTTGCGGGATTTCTGTCTGCCATGTAGTGTATTTTATATTTTATTCATAATCTTTTATTACTTGACTCTATACTGTGTAAAATTGGTGGCGTTTTATGTAATATGGTTTGTTTATTGTGCATAAGTGAAATGAATGAAAAATAATACTATGGAGCATGTATTCTGGGGTCTTGAAAATTAAGAAGATAAAATTTTACGAAATATTGTATAGAAGGTTTGGCGCTTATACCTTTACATTAACTTAGACATAGAAGAAAACTGGGTAGAGAATACATAAGAACTACCTATATTGACAACTTCAGAATTGGCAGTATGGATAAATTCCTTCGCCTGTATTGATGGACGAATATTATTACTACTAACCTTTTAGAATAGCAGCATAAAATAGACTTTAAAAATGTTTGCAATAGCAACGTAGTATGTATAATCAAAAATTGGAATTAAAAATAACTTAGAGTAAACTTTTGGACAGGAACACAAAATAAACCCTGATAATATTTCCGATAGAATGTTATCATGCTACTATAGCAACGCATATAATACTGACACTGACACGCAGCGGATGCTCTAAAAATAGCCCGATTTTGAGACATTCTTCATTAGTGCTCTTTTTTTTTTTACGTGGAGAAATCCCTTATGGATGCCCACCCTCCCGGGGGAGAGGATGGGTTATGTCCGGCTCGCACGGACTAAAACCCCACGGTGTACCGACAGACCGTGACGTTGGGGCGGCAAGGGATCGTTCTCTGCTATTCCCCTTGAAAAGCCGCCCCAACGGTCCACCCGGCGGAAGGTTGCCGCCGGGCTCCTCCCTATAGAGAGGCAGCTGGGTACACGCCAGCTGCCCCCCCCCCCCCTTGTCCGCCGGACCCGTGCAATGAAGGGATGAGCCCCCCGACTACATCCCCTCAGGTCCGACTATGGGTGCAGGAGAAGTTAAGAAAATCGCTGCCTCCTCCTGCCGGTCCCCCGTCGGCGAAGACGGCCACTCAGGGGGTCCGCCTCGCGGGCCCTCTCCGCCGCCTCCTTTTGCGAGATGACTTCCTCACAAAAGGAGGCCACTGCTCGCCACGCCTGCTCGCTGCCGAGCATGGACGAGACCACGCTCGGCAGCGATAAATCCACTCCTACCACCGTCGCCAGAATGCGGCGCTCCACCTCCCACGCAGCAAACTCAGAGAGAGTATGCTGTGCGGTATCTTCCTCAGCGCCGCACTCATGGCAGGCGGCGGTCGGCTCCCTGCGAGCGATCCGGTGCAGGTACCACCCAAAACAACCGTGTCCGGTCAGCACCTGCACCAGCCTGAACGACAGGGAGCCCCATCTCCTCCCAATCCACTCCCGCAGGACCGGGCGGACGGCGTCGACGGTGTGCCTCCCGAAGCGCGCGTCCGCCAGGTCCTGCATCCACCTCACTATAGCCCCCTCCCGCAACTCCCGCCTTTTAATTTCTATCTCCCTGGGTGCCGGAGGCTCCCCACTACGCCTCCTCGCCGCCGTGAATTCGTACACGGCGGCGAGCACCCCAGCTTCCAGCTCCCAGGGAAGGGAGCCGGCGAGCGTAAAGGCCGCCGCCGATGACACCGTCCGGTATGCACGGATTGCCCTCAGTGCCACCGTGCGCTGCGTACTGCGCAGCGCGCGCACGTTGGTGGCACTGAGGGCATCAGCCCAGACCGGTGCCCCGTAAGCAGCCATCGCCCACACGACTCCCATAAAGAGTCGACGGCACCCGGCACCCGGCCCCCCAATATTGGGGAGCAACCGACCGAGTGCCGCCGCCGCCCTAGCAATTCGCGGCCTGAGCCCCGCAAAGTGGGGCTCGAACCGCCAGCGCCCGTCCAGGGTGAGGCCCAAGTATCTCATGTGGGCACCCACCCTGATCCGGGCGCCCTCCACCATAATGTGGTCCCCAGGTGGTGGCCCCTGCCGAGGCCCATGAAAGAGTATGGCCTCGGTCTTCTCGAGGGCCACCCTGAGGCCCAACCTTCTTATGCGCCTGACCACGAGGGTTGTGGCCATCGTGGCCAGGCGCTCTACCTCTCTCCAGTCCTCCCCCCGGGCTACGACTAGGGTGTCATCCGTGTAACAGATTAGGCGCGCTCCATATGGGAGCGCGCTGCGGAGCACCCAGTCGTAGCCCATGTTCCACAGGAGCGGCCCCAGGACCGACCCCTGTGGAACGCCCCGCCTTGTAGTCTGCCGGACCATCCGCCCGTCGCCGTCGACGTAGGCGATCTCCCTGTCCTCCAGGTACGCCTTCAACAGCCGCCGCAGGTACGGAGGCACTCCGAAATATCGGAGAGCCTCCCGTATGACATTATGCGGCAGGCTGTTGAAGGCGTTGGCGATGTCTAGGGACACCGCCAAGACCCTCTCTCCTTTGGAGGTCGCCTCCATCGACAGCGACTTTAGGAGGCGCAGGGCGTCCACTGTGGATCGCCCTGTCCGGAAGCCGAACTGCGCGTCCGACAAATTTGGCCCCACACCCTCCAGGTGCTGGACGACTCGGGAAGAGACGACCCTCTCCAGCACCTTCCCGACGTCGTCCAGCAGGACGAGAGGCCGATATCCGGACCCGCAGTCCGGAGGGCGGCCCTCCTTCGCCATAAGGCAGAGCCGCCCCAACTTCCAGACCCTCGAAAACTGCCCGACCGCCAAGCACCGGTCGAACAGCTCCCGAAGCCACCCCCCAAGATGACCCAGCGCAAGGCCGAGCACCCGACCTGGGACCCCATCAGGGCCGGGTGCTCTCCGCCGGTTGAGGAGGCGTTCAAGAGCTCTCCCCATCTCTCCCTCCGTGATTGGGGGAGAACTGTCCGACACCTCCTCAACTTCCACCCGGGGTGGAGGCATGGGAGGAGCCAGGAGCGGCGGAGGGTCGGGAAATAACTCACCCACGACCTTCGTCACCACCTCCGGCAAGAGGGACTCCGTCGCCGGAGGCGCCCAGGATCGCAACTTGTTGCGTACGATCCGATACGGGCGCCCCCAAGGATCCCCCTCCAGCGTTTGCAGCAGCTCCTCCCATGCCGCTTCCTTCGCCCGGCTGATGGCAGCCTGTAGGATCTTCCTGCGCTCCCTGTAGCTGCCATACAACCGGGCCTCCTCCTCGGGGTCCCAGTGCCGCCGCCGGCGGCTGCGCCCGAACAGTCGCCGGGCTGCGGAGCAGGCCGCCCGAAAATCGGCGATCTCCGGCGACCACCAGTACACCGCCCGTTTGTCTGGGCGGTGTACACTCCGGGGCATCGACGCGTCGCAAACCTCCGTGAGGGCACCACGGAGGCGGGCTGCGGACGCGTCAACATCGTCCTGAGGGGAGGGCATGGCCCACGCCTGGGCGATGGCCGCCTCTTCCGCTAGTTCGCGGTTGAGGCGGCTCACCGCCCAACAGGGGAACTTCATGCCCCTCCGGGGGCGGGTGCCGATTCCGGCTTGGGAGGTGGAGACCTCGAACCTGATATATCGATGGTCCGACAGAGTCTCCACCTCCTCAAGCACCCTCCACCCCCGGACACGGCGTGCGACAGACGGGGTGGCAAACGAGACGTCTACCACAGACCCCCCGTTCTGCCGCACGCACGTGTGGACGCTCCCCTGGTTGAGAAGGGACAACCCCACTTCGGCTGCCCACTCCTCAACGGCCACGCCCCTCAGGTCCGTGGCTGCCGCTCCCCAGGTCCTCGATTTAGCATTTAAATCGCCCATGAGGACCACGGGGAGCGGCGACAACCGCCTGACAGCTCCCTGCAGGGAGCCAAGGAACGCCTCGAACTCCCACAGGGGCTTGTTAGGGGAGAAATACACCCCCACAATGGCGTACTCCCCCCAGACGGCTGTCACGAACCCATCACCCCTCTCCCTTACCGCCAGGGGTGGCGAACCCCAGCTGGCAATAATCGCCACAAAGTCATTTCGATCCCCAGCCCACTGTGGCCGGGAGGGAACATAATACGGCTCCGCGGCGACCGCGAGCCCGATGCCCCACTCCGCCACTGACTGCACGAGCAAATCTTGTGCAGCAGCGGAGTGGTTGAGGTTCGCCTGGAGGAAACTGCGTATGGTGTGCTCCATTAGTGGACCATAGCAGTTTCCTCCTGCCTGGCGGCAGCTACTCTAGGGCCCACAGCGTTGGGGTCCCTTCCTTTCGTGGTGGGGGGCCGACAGTTGCGGCTCCCCATTGCATGGCCCGAGGGCCTTCCGGCGTCCGCGCATATGGCGCAGCGGGCCGCCTCCGCCTTGCATTCGGCCACTTTGTGGCCCGCTGCACCACAGCGGTAGCAACCCTCTCCTCTGCTGGAGGAGGAGGGGCACAGGGGGCGGGTGTGCCCCAAGCACATGCATTTGAAGCACCGCATGGGCCTCTCCTCCAACAGATGGACGCGCACGACGCTCCACCCGACCAGGAGCTTGCCAGCCTCCACAAGCCTCCTGGCCGCCTTCACGAGGAGCGTCATGTGTACTACACCGAGCCCTCCCCAATTCCTTTTAATCTTTCCGAGCTTTATGGCCTCCGCCTTACAGTCGGCCTTAGCCGCCACGACCGCCAATACCTCTTCCCCTGACACCGAATCGTCAAGACCGACGATTCGGATGTCCGCCTTTTTTGTGGGAACGGCGACCGTGGCGACTCCGGCCAGTGCCACCTCGAGCTCCCGGGCCAGTTCAGCGGCCTTCTCCTTGTTCTGGCCCGGCAGCTCGATTTTGCGGGCCCCCGTGGCCGTTGGCCTCACCCGCACGTCATCGATGCCCATGTCAGGCAGAGTGACGTGCTCGCGTGCCTTGACCATTACCTCTCTGTAACCAACCCCTTTGCTGGCTGCGGTGTCTTGTAAGGTCACAATGACCGCAGCCGATTGGGGGGTGGGAGGAAGTCTCGGCCTTGCCGGTGGGGCCTTAGCGGCCACGGTCGGAGCCATTGGCGCCACAGCCTGGGCCCTGGCCGTCTTCTTCTTACGGCCCACTACAGTGGACCACGCCGCGCCGTCCGTCACTGGCGCCAGGACCGGCAGCTCGGTCCAACTTATGCCCAGCGGGGCTCCCGCTGGAGCTGAAGGCGTCTTCACCACGCTAGACCCTCCGCCCTTCCTCTTGACTACGGCCAGGGCTGGACGAGTAGACTCCTCGGGAGGGAGGCGGCGCTCCAAGTTCTCCACACGTGCGTTCAACATATTGCCGAACGACGTGCGGAGAGTATCAACAGCCTCCGTGAGAGCCTGCCGCCACTCGGACTCCACCGGTACCGGCAAGGGAGGAGGAGGCGGAGGCATTTTTATCTTGGCACTCGCCTCTTTCCGCCACGCTAAAACCTCTGCTGTCAGGTCTTCGACCTGTCGGCGGAGGTTTTTTAACTGCCTTTGGAGTCTTCTATTTTCTTCTCCCTCAGTTCGCTCAGCGAGCGACTCGACTACCTCCTGCAGAGTCCTGGCAGCGGCTTTCAACGCCCCCCTGCAAGGGCCCGCCAGGTTTCTCGACTTCCTCACTGTTTCATAAATGCAGGTGACCTTCGAACCAGCGAGCGCCTTCAATCTCTGGGCGTCAATGATGTCCACGTCCACCCCCTCAGACTCCGCGGAGCTGGGCAAGAAGCCAGCAGCCGAGCCGGCAACCGAAGCCGCACCGGAGCCAGCGTCAGAGCCGGGAACTGACTCCACATTAGCCACGCCACCAGCCAAGGCCCGGTCAAATGACCCGTCGGCCTCCCTCATAACCCCCCGACCACTCCCGTGCATCCGAGCGGTCCCCCTGCGATAGGAGCTCACCTTGGGAGCCCCCCAATCTTCTACCTCCGTGTCCGACTCGACAATTTTTCCCTTCCCGCTAACACTCCTCACACGCGAGGTTTTTTTCCCCCGTGTGGCACTCATGGTGCGCTGGTGACCCAAGGGTCACTCAGCGACCAAGAGGCACAAGCCCGAGGTCCGACACAAACGCCAAACCAATCCAGAAGCAAAAACCCAGTCCAAGAAACGAAGCCAAGTCAATACAGATAAGAAATCAACGTCCGAACAAAAGCGAGCCAAGTCAGATGCGAAAACGAGTCCGAAGTCAATAAACAAGCCAAGGTCAAATACAACAATCCAAAGAACACCCGAGAGAACTCATAAACAACGCAGAACCAAAATTAGAAAACGCCAACGCAGGTAACTTAACTTATTCGTAAGTGTACCTACCCTACAGCGACCCTAACGACACGGAGCGAGCGCAAACACGTCCGTCTCGCTAGAATGCCGCGAGACATCTCCGCTCCTATTGACTTTAACGATATGTAGCCTATAGCCATCCTCGATAAATGAGCTATCTTACACTAGAAGAAACTTTCAATTCAGACCGGTAGTTCTTGACATTAGCGCGTTCAACCAAACAAAGAAACAAACAAACTCTTCAGCTTTATAGTATTAGTATAGATAGATAGTTTCTTATTATAACAATGTTAGCTTGGAATTTCCTCTGATAATTTGCCCAAATTACTCGTGTATAAACGCCAAAAATTCAGGTGAAGCTCTCACAAAGTAACACGGTACCGGTGTCTTTGTTTTAATTAGAATGCAAATTTAATAGCCTAAAGGAATTTACATGTCAATGGTTGCTTAAATAACGCAATCTAGAGCACAAAGGATTGAAGCCTGAATACTAGAGGCTGTTTATTAGTGACGGGATGGAGTAGTGTTATTTTAAACGAAATCGATATTAAAATGTATGTATAGAAATAACAATAGATTGGTAAATGAATGTAAACGCATCATTAAAGAACAGCTACACCTATTTAGATTTTTTTTTCTTGCTCTTCAAGGTTTGTATGTAAGAAAATATTTGAAAATTCGTACAAGAACGCAAAATTTAAAAGTGAGTTACACAGAGGATGCTAGCGAGAACTCCAAAAATATTGACAGAAATTACAAATTGACTTTCATTTGTTGAATTACCATTTTATTACATTATATGGTGGTACCGTAAAGGAAAGAGATGGTCTCATTGTTTTCTTTCGTGGAAAGCAGAGGCGGATAGCTACTAGTTAATATATTAGGATTCTAATCAAGTTGATGAACCTTTTCCTAGGAGCACAATAGAATGATAGATGAGTTTATACCTGTTGTGTGGTACAGTAAGATACTTAAAAATAAGAACGATTACCAGAAGATAGAGATTTAAAAATCTAATGCCGATCACAGGCTGTGGTATAGACTAGTTGTTTCTGAATTGCTATAAACTAAGAGTGTTACTGTATAAATGTTACATCGCATACACAGTGGTATTGTACCAATTGAAAACAAACACCCTACCAAGTCTAAACGTGTTACTATGGTAGGTGTTAATCTGGTGTACTATGGTTGTTATCCAGTATAAAAATTTTTACAAAAAAAATTGAACCGACCTCGATATCAAAACCCATACGTCACTGAAAAGCGAAAAATAAATACATTATTAATTCAACCAAATAAAATAAAATATGAATATTTGCGCTACCTAATAACATATTGGAAGTCGGTGCCACCGGAATATGGGACCACCTTGGAGTATAGCCGAATCAAACAAAAAAAGAATCATTAAAATCGGTTCACAACTGACGGAGATATCGATTAACATACATAAAAAAAAATACATACAACCGAACATAGAACCTCCTCCTTTTTCGAAGTCGGTTAAAAATACAGTTGTCATGTCCAAAAAATATATGTCTAATAAATTGAAATTGTTTTTATTCCTAGATATTTTTTTTATTTAAATTCAATCAAATTTAAACACTTTGAAGCTTTTCAACTTCCTCTATCGAAATGCGAATTAAAAAATACTTTATTCAATTTCGGCTTTGATAAGGCACGAATGTCAAAAGTACCACTGGGTCGGAAACAAACCACTCACCGAGAAAAACCGGTAAGAATGTAGATCTGGCTTATTTTTAACATACATATTTTTTAATAATACATTATATGTATAATTGCTTTACACACAGGGAGGAGGATTATTAGTGCCAGACATCATAATCGTTCACATATTGATCCACCCCATAATAGCCTTTCAATTACAAAACCCGCTTAGCGTAGTGCTTGAACACATAACAATTCAGCTTTGGGACTTTGTTGCAGAACCTACTAATATTATTCAAACTACGGGATGACCAATTTTGTGGTTTTTCGTTATATTAAAATCATTAGTACAGCTTGCTTTTTAAATCATCGCGGGCACATTAAATTATTAAAAATTAGCCTTTGCCCGCGACTTCGTCCGTGTAAAATAGTTGCTTTGGGCTAACTCTAACACGCAGTGAAAGCTCTCAAGCGAAAAAAAAAAAAATTTTGAAACATTTTTCATTAATGTTCCGCTCCTATTGGTCTGAGCGTGATGATATATAGTCTATAATCTTTCTCGATAAATGATCTATGTAACATTGAAAACATTTTTAAATCGGACTACTAGTTCCTGAGATTACCCCCTATAACGTCACAAACTTCACGTCTTTATAATATTATAGTATAGATGTATTGGAAAGGCAGAATTAAGATACTGGATTCTTCCAACTTATGCTTTAATTATTCATAAGTTTCCATATTGTAAATTGGTCGAACGTTTTTGTAATATATAGATGTGATATCATTTCCAAAATAATAATGATCTATCGAATGGCTCTTAGATGAGTTATTCTATTTGTTACAATCGAATGAATACTGTAAATAATCGTAAACGATAGAAATCGATATGCATTAGTCCCGTCACTAACATTTACAGGCTTTCGCATATTGATCTCCAGGTTTATGAGCCTTCTAGTGACTATGAATACCAACAGGTACATCTTTGAGCTTCTGAATATAGTTTATAGGTTTTGCAATAATAAAATTAAAGAAACTTGATCTCTCAAATCTCTTGAAGTATGATTGCCTATATTCATATAACTTTATGGATATAGTAGGTGTAGATGTCTAGGAATATATACCAGTATCTGTGAGGTTGAAGGGTTTGTTTATTTGGTTGAATACGCTAATCTCAAGAACTACTGGTCCTATTTGAAAAATCCTTTCAGTGTTAGATAGGTCATTTATCGAGGAAGGATATAGGTTATATATCATCAATAAGACCAACAGGAGTGGAGAACCAATAAAGAATGTTTTAAAACCGTTTTTTTTTGCTTTTAACAGCTTTCGATGCGTGTTAGTGTTAGCTGAAGTAACTATTCCACGAGGATGAAATTGCGGGAACAGCTAGTAATAAAATACATTTCAATCGTTTTTAGAAATGTCTGTCTGTTTGTTTGTACATGCATCACTGTTAGGAATAGGCCGTTAAAGCTCGGTTATTGCTTTAACTCACTTCACCTCTATTAATGCGGGTTTTTTCTACGGATAGATGTGGACTGTATATTATTTCTTTGTTGTTAGCGAGTGTAAGGGTATTACCGAATATATACTCAATCGCAGGATCCCAAGGTAATTAATCGATTGAGCTTGGTAATGGAAACATACACATTTACTTGGCAATTCCAGTCACCGGTCTCAGCACTGCTTCAGCGGAGAAACTCTATATCCAAGACAGCGATCCCGGATTTCTTGCGGCATACACTAAATACTCGAACTTATACTAATACAGCTACATTGCATATAGTGCATATAACAGCCATTCCGGCGCGTACGTTAATCGACGATGACTCGTGTGTTCAATAAAGGTGCGGACGCGCAACTCTTGTCCTTTAGTGGTATGTTAAGGAGGGTAAAGGGAAAAGGATATATATATATAAAAGCAACGGTGACTAAGTCATAGGTATCAGTGATCATAATAAAAAGGAAAAATACACGCTTCGAGATGCCATTAATTATTTATTTCAGAGTTCAAGAATTAATCTCGAACGAATGAATCACGATATTTCATGAAAGATGAAGCTTCTTTGAGTAAAATGATATAAAAGCTTATCATCGAATCCAATCTAGGTTGAATTGAGTCTAAAGGTCCTTTTTCTTTATATCAAAGACGTTGAGTCGAATGTTGAATAAGAAATCATCCTGAGATAGAATAAGTAAGAAAATTATTGAAAACCGGCTTTAGGTACGAAGGTCAAACCTTATTTTAGTCTTTATATCAACAAGCAGAAAGACAACGAAAAAGAATGTTAATAATAATAGTTTTAAACGTTGAAGTATTTAACTTTGAATTATAATAAAGTTTGTAATTGATATTCAACTCAAATTATATATTTTACTAGGTTGTAGAGCCACGGTGTAGCTATTACTGGCTTCGGTATGAATGGGTCGGCTGATGGTAGTACCACCATCTCACAGAAAACCGACGTGTAGTAATCGTGCTTGTATTATTGTGTTTCGTTCAGACAATGAGAACGCCGGAGACCCACCTCTCCTCACCTACCCCATCTCCTGTTCCCTTCCCGCCCTCATACCTCAACACAGGCTGACAACGCACTTGCGATTCTACTGGTGTTGCAAGTGTCTATGGACAGTGGTGATCACTTAACATCAGGTAACCCACTTGTCCGTTTGCCTCCTATGATATAAAAAAATACAAAATTACGTACATGCATTGGACTTTCAGTCCATATGACACAAATATTAACTGGATTCGTATTGTAGGCAGTACCTTAATCGCCTTAAAATTATTGACGATAACACATCTGTGCAAAACTTTGAACATTTACTTCAAGAATGCCACAGGCTTAATACGAAGAGACTACGGCACATAATGCTTTGTGATAATTTTCGTATGTCCATTCGATCTTCTGTGCTTATATATAGAGAAAGAGTCTGCTATCAAATCGTTCAATAATTTTGTCAAGAATATGATTGCTAATCTTAAAACATATAACGACCTTCAAAATTACCACGACCCTCTGACTTTCATCTAAATCTTGACTGACAAATCTCAATGATCTTTATATTATGCTCATGCAACACGTCAAGAGAGTGAGTAGTGAATCGAATCAAATTGCGATCACCCCTCTCTCTCTCTCTTTATATTACCAATTCCAAATGATTTCTCTGCGAAACCAACAAAATAAAAGATCTTAATTTAAACACTAAAGAGATAAAATCAACAAATAAAAACTTAAAAGTGTCACTATAACATATTGTAATAAACTAACTACTTATGTATCTGAAACGAGCTTAAGTTACAAAAACAAATTCAAAAACACTTCAAAGTTATACCGGAGATCGGTGAAAGTGTTGAGTATTTTATTGTGAAATTCATTATTAAAATGAAAACAATGCAGCGCTTAATAAATTATGTTGGGTTTACGAGACGCCATATAAATAAAGACATGCGAATGCCATTAGTGTTATTACAGTTTTATGGCGGCTTATAGCAGGTGTATCAAATGCAGGGATAACAGTGGTGGTGACGGGAAATCTCATTATGGTGCCGGTTCAAGTGATAAGATATAGCGTTTTTAAAAACAAAATAAACTGTTCTTCGGAACATACTATTTTTTACGATTTGTATCTTTAGCATTATATTATTCAGAGTAAATATAAATAATACCTAAAGTGATAATTAGTAGGTGGTAGAGGCACGCTTTAGGAATTGTTAGTTTCAGCATGAATGGGTCGGCTTACCCGAGGTAGTACCTCCCTTTTACAGAAAACCGACATGAAGTAACAGTGCTTGCATTATTGCGTTTCGTTAGGTCAGTGAGAACGCCGGACACCTACCTCCCCTACCTTCACTCCTCTCCCCTTCTCCTCTTCCCCCTTTTCTTTACCCTCATTCCCCCAACATAGGTTGGTAACGCATTTGCGACTCTCCTGGTATTGCTTGTATATGTGGACGGCGGTGAACACTTAACATGTAGGTTTGTCTCCTATGACATAAAAAAAGGATATGCGCTTAGCTACTCTCTCTTTCTCTCCCATCATGTGACATAGGAGTATGTTTGTGCGTGTGAGTTTAAAGATTTGAACAACGAGAATGGTGGGCTTTCATATAGTTTATAATTTAATATTTTAAATCGAAACCTAACTATTATTATAAATATGAATGTAAGCTTGCTTGTTTATTTCTTTGTTTGTTATGCTTTCGCGCTATAACTACAAAACCGATCATCTTGAAACGTTGTCAGATTTATAGATAATGACATTTAGAAAAAAAAAAACTATTGTTGAGGTATATATAGTTGAAGTTTACATTGACGCGAGTAAAGCGCGGCTAAAAGCTGAGTTTTTAATAATGGGATATTTCTCTTAAATTAGCAAACAAAAAATCTGATTTCAATCTTCACCAAGTTTTTTTACTTTAAAGACATTTGCACTTTAATAATACTATTGACATCATAATAAACGATAAATGTGAGTATTTATACTATAATACAGTGTTTTTATAACAAGTATCTTAATTCAAGCTATGATGAATCTCGTCGCCTCGAAAAATTGAATATTTTCAGAAACTTAGATTTTGTTAAACAAATCTCTATACGGGTTGCTGGCTATATCTCGGCGTTAATTTAGATATATATAAGTATATATGGGTAAAAAAAAACTATCAAAATTAGCTTACAAAGGGTATTCTATCAACTTATTTACTTATTAGCCTTACTCACGTCTCAGCATGTTTAAAATACGATATAGTCAAAAATATTTTATTTCAAAATGTTTATTTTTTATTGGAACAAAGTTCCTTACGGCTGGCTTGGAGGAGATAGAGATTTTGCTGTGCGACCGAACTGAAAAAAATGTGATAGTAAAACCGTAATGAAAAGTGAATGGAATAAAACCGTTAAATAAGACGAGCGCAGGCACGACAGTCGTATACACAAGCGAGTAGTGTATAATACCTCTCTCTTTCTCCATTTTTGTAATTATTTCTATTTCTATGTAATTTTATGTTGTCAAACAAAAATAAAGAGACATATTTTGTTATTTTAATTGATAATTTGAATTACGATTACATAAAAGTGAGCACGATTTTTCTTTTTTGCAAATTGTGTCGATTCCACTTTAGCCGAAGAAACTTCGTTCCTACCTGGTGTCCCACGACACCGCATTCTTTTATTTTATTACTAATTTTTGTTTCTATGTAGTTAGAAAATATAAGTACGATTTAAAAAATACGTAAATTGGTGTAGTGATTCTAAAGTTATAATCACAAAAACGGATGGACAACCGCGCAGATAAAGAGATGTTGATTTTTATAATATGTGAGGAAGTACTAATGAATCAATTTATTTTCCAAACTTTGTATATTAATTACCACTTTGAAGCCAGAAATCGTCTGAAATTACTCAGTCAATCGGTTTAAGCTACTCATATAACAATATGAAAATCAAAATGTCATACATTTTACAATTGTTTCATAGTTTTTCACTTGGACCATACGTTTAAATCATGCTGTTGGTGTCAGGAATTAGTTTTGCGGGTGATACGTGATTATAAGCGAGAAAATGATTTAATAGAAATACAAACCATAGTGCATTACAGTTTGTTTTTTTTTGCCTATACATACTTGGAATTCGTACCGAATTATCTAAATATAGGATATTTGCATGCAGTAAAAATTTACCCACGTAAGTGCATAGACAATCATTACAAGGTTTGCAACTGGTATAGAATCGAATAAGCGTGTATCAGCACCTATCAAAATTTGGACAAGATATCTTTCTTTTTGTAACTTTGTTAGTAAACAGATATTACTACTATAATAAATGTCATTAAACAGAGGCTATTAATTATATTGATTACTAGCCTTTTGAGAAAATGTATCCAAAATTCGACTATGATAGAGTCATCACTATACATATTTATACTGCAAAGTTGCAGTGTTCACGCTACACGATGTATTCTAAGTTAATTCTAAGAACAGCGGTTCCTTGAAGATTAGACATCGATATGCCTCAGTAATTTCTTAATGCAGAATAACCTTTTAGTTTTTTGTCATTTTAAAATTAAAAAAAAAAACTTTTTAATACTAGATAGAATTAAGTGGTAATGCTTTAATAGCTTCTTGACGTTAACTGGCATCGTACAACCATATCTTGATAGCTTAGTTTCGGCGATAAATGATGTATTAATTGTATGGATGTAATGAATATAAGTATTGTAAATACAAAAATTATTTGTGGCAGAATATGTTTGGTAAGAAATGCGATAATCTGAAAGATTAAATCAGGCACCAGTAAGATTGATAATAATTTCAGAACTATGGACAAAAGCCGAGAATTTAGAACAGGGATAAATTTAATCGACCCCAACAGAAATGAAAACTATAACCTCGACATTGTTCAGATATCTAAACTGAACGTCTGTGGAAGCGATAGGTTTTAAACTCTATAACATCTTATGTATAGAAACGATTGAAAATTTTGCATTGAAACAAAAAGCACACCAATTTCTCTATTGATTGACCAATTTATTTTATTAGTAAATTAATCAGAGGTGTATACATCTCCATAAAATAATTAACATCTATTTTAAATTAAGCTACGATAGGGTTTCAATTATTATATTATTGCTACTGCTAAATATTAAGGATTAATATACTTGGTATAATGAATTAATTAATTTGTTAATTTAATTAATTTCTATAATTTATTTCCTGCACAAAACTTTTACATTAAAATGTTGTGACGTCAGTGTATGTTGAATTAATTGGAATACGTAATCGATGTGAATTGGAACAATATAGAACATAAAATAGAATACAAAGGGAATTCAGAAGGAGAATTATTCCCAGAGTATTTGAAGGCTTACTCTTGACAAATTACAAGCGGGAATACGCAGACCTGTCGTCGCGAACGACAAGAGTCCTTATAGGGCCTTTGCAGTGTTACTCTTATTATTTTACTAAGCTTTACTTGGCTTACAGCGAAGATGCAATAGAACGACGCTTTATAATATAGGCATAAAAAAGTTAACCTAGTTTCCACAGATTCGATTAGAGACAACGATTACGTTACCCATAACGTTCTGGTGCAATGGCGTTTGAAAATGTTCCCTTAAAATTGTTAGCGAATGCATGTAGTAATCTAAATCTTAATGTTCTTATGAAATTGCTTGCATTTTTCCTATAAGCAATTTCTATTTTGCAAGTTCTTGATGCTATGTTTAAAAATGCTTTTTATAGACACGCTCAAGTAACTACCACACTCGAACTGTAAATCCGTCGCGAAGCACAAATATGGTGTGTTCCAGTAGATAAACTTGAGATCCCGTGCACTCTATGTTTGGCTTGTTCAGCACCTTGGACTACA
>JACEII010000011.1:8714125-8825661 GCA_014332785.1 Antheraea mylitta | reverse complement strand
AGATTTTGATCAATCACAAAACTTATACGGTGTTATTACAAAAAAGTGAAATACGTATTGAATACTTGCTTTAAAAAGGTTACGTTTTAAATGTACCACGCGTGCTGAATGTTCGCCATCTTCCTCTTTTATCTCGCTTAGGTTTGTTAGGTAAAACTTGCGAAAAAGGATAACGCGAACTTGCCTCGGATGAGCGCGGTGCATTTAGTAAGACTCTTTTTTAAAGCAAGTATTTTATATGTATTTTACTTTTTTGTAATAGCATCGATAATGTATTATAATGTATGCCATCTGCTGTAAATTGATTGTACTAATACACAGACCTTCAAAGATATACGCACAGATCTTGCTAAATTACAATGTCATGGAATAAATCTTGTATGGAAATCTATACAAGACAAATAAACGAAGAACCTATTTTATATGTACACTAGCTTTTATCCGTTATTGTACTAACATTAAGTAGCTTTCATTTATTATTCAGGAACAGTACTTTCTGGATGAAAGAGACCAATGTCCTTCTTGTGACTATGTGTATGCAAAATTATATGATAATTGTTTGAGTAGCAAAGGCCTGAAAGAGCGAACAATTAAATTCGGATTCAAATATATAATACTAGTTAAGACTACTCGTATAAGCACTGACTAAAACTTCATTACAATTGTATAAATGTTATAGAGAAATAAATGTGTATGGAGCTTTATGTATATAACTATACCTTATTATCCAATGTTCATAGACTTATATAATAACAAGATTCCAATTCAATGTAACAAAATGACACGAGCGTCTGAGCTCCTGGAAAAAGAGATTTCAAATTATACGTTCTCATATCATGTTATTACAACTGCACGGCGTTCATCTCGACTCTCGTGTAGTAAAACCGAGTATCTGAACCTGAATCTGATCTTTTATTATAGCACTAACACTTATGGAAGTTGTAAACGTTATGTTGATGGTATATTTTCATGGTGTTCGGGATACATACTCAGACGTTCAGATATAATATTTACAGTAATAGAAGTTTCAGTTCCTTTTTACTATTAAATTAGGTTTAAATTTTTCTTTTTTACATTTTTGGGTTTCACACATAGATAATTAGGAATTGGTAATATAAAAGGAGAGATGAAGGTATAGTTTAGGTAGGTGGCAGAGCCACGGTGAAGCTATTACCTACTGGCTTCAGTATAAACGGGTCTACTCGTCCGGGGTAGTACCACTCTCTCACAAATAACCGACGTGAAATAATACTGCTTGCATTGCTGCGTTTCGTTCGGTTAGAAAGAGCGCCGGAGGCCCACCTCTCCTCTTGTCTTCCTTTTCCCCTCTCCCACTCCAAACACAGTCTGGCAACGCACCTGCGACTCTCCTGGTGTTGCAAGTGTCTATGGACGGTGGTTATCACCTAACATCAGGTCACCCTCCTTTTCGTTTGTCTCCTATGATATAAATAAGAGTGGAATGATCGCAATTTGATACGATTCACTACTCATTCACAAAATTATCGAACGATTTGGCAGCAGACCCTTTCTCCATCAGGTTTTTTTGTTAGCGATAAATAAATCAACCTCTATTTAGTAAAGTACTTTATACGATAATCAATAAATGTCACTATATAGGGTTACATATAGGCTGAGTGCCAAAAGCGCTCGCCTTAGTAGTCGGTGAAGCTGTGAAGGCCAGTAAGGCGAATAGGTAGTCAGTTCAAGAAAAAAAAAAGTTACTGATACAGACTTTGTGACACAACGTACAGTTGCAGAAGAAAATAGATTATCATTTTTATATAAACTTTTTCTGTAGTTTTCTTTAATGTAACAGTAAATATATCTAAAATGTGTATTTACGTCTTATTAATTATAAGCTTGATTTTTTTTTATATCGTAGGAGAAAAATGGACAGGTGGGTCATCTAATGTTAAGTGATCACCGTGTTTAGGGGGAGGGGGAAGCAGGGGAAGGGGTGGTGAGCCTCCGTCGCTTTCACTGACCGAACGAAACGCAATAACGCAAGCACTGTTACCTCTTGTCGGTTTTCTGTGGGTTGGGTGGTAATACCCCGGGGTGAGCCTACCCATTCAGGTTGAAATCAGTAGTAGCTTCAGCATGGCTCTACCACCCACATAAACCTTAATACTTCCAAAATTTGTATCTACTTAATAAAATACTTAAGTCCGACGATCTCCCAGCATAAATCAGCGGGTTTAGGACTATGAGACATTGGCATTTGTCTGTGGTTGTTAAATTAGTCGTTAAAAAGTAGGAAGTCTTATAGTAGCATCTATAAAAATCTAAATCTCAATATCTTATTTACCAATTATATAAGATGGTATCATCTTATCCTATCTCAATTGGATTGAAGTGGTTCCGCATAGTAATCTATCTTTGAAGGGATTGCGAAGAGCACTCGTAAAACCCCTGAACCGACATCATGCGTTGCGAATGATCGACGAACCATAAAGATGGGTATGTTTGAATTGAATTAAGTAGCTCTGTGTCCTTGATAGGGATGTTGAAAAAAATGATGTCATATTCTACGTGATTTCGTTTGCCAGGTTTTTATAATAAATTATAATATATATGTATTCGCTTATCACTTTCAAAATTACATACCATTATTGGGCTTCAAAAAATGTATACAAATCATAATAAAGATGTATTTTTAAGTTATACTTCTTGTAGTGCGTTAGGGAAAAATGATGAGAGTAATTTTTTACGATGCGCGCGCACACCGTCACGAAAAGCCGACATCCTATCGTTAGTGTCGTTTTTTCTACAAACGTAGAATAAGGCGAAAGATAAAGATTTTGAAAAGATTTTTATCTTGTTAAGCCAAAGAAGTATAACTTCTAACGCGTGTACATAAGTACACACACTTTTTTATTGTAACACAGCAAATTGACTGCACTAAGCCTGATGGTAAGCATAGTACAATTCCAAAACAGGGGCGACCAACGAAAGATCTACTATCCATCGCCGTACACCGCTCTTATGCCGCGGCCTGTGTAAATGTCTCTTCACGTCGTGCTTGAAGGACCCCACGTCATAGGAAGGAGGGCACACTGGCCGGGAGTTTATTCTACAGCTTCACGCTACGGCAAAGATAAGACGTTGCGAACTTTTTAGTTCGTGTCCGGATAGGGTTTACCGTAAAACTGTGGCTCCGAGGAACAGCTCGTGCCAGTGTGTTCCAATTATTTTTGAATTTTGTTATTAATAAAAAACCACTAGTGATATTGGTACATATTTATCGGTCACAAGATATTAATATGACAAAAATAACTATAGATCACAAAATGCGGACAGCTTGTGACTTGTGTGATTTTAAGGTATAGATTAAAATCTTTTTGAATAATTCGTCAACTTTGTAGTCGCTTATTGAAAGGGGAAGGATATTTATTAACTCACTTGTTAAAAATCACGCCAATAGACAAACTATCATATCTCTACTCAGGTGTCAAAATTACCTTGTTCCTATTAAACAATCCTATAATAATTTATTTGGCTATTATTCCAACGATATTAACATCTTCTTAAATAATTCGCTACATAATAATAATTCTGCTATAAAAATATAATTAACATATTCCTACTATATTTTTGAACATGATTAAAGTAAATAATAACATTTAAATCAACTCAGTAAATAGTAGATTTGCAGAAAAGGTAAATCAATTTATGTATATAATATATATACTGTTTTTTGAAAGTGAATCACTTCAAAACTACTGATCATCTTAGCGTAAGACTACAAAAAATTTGATACAGAATTAATCGTATTAAGGTTTTTTTTTTTTTTTTTGATTCGATGGATGGTTACATTTTTTATTCCCAGTGTAGCGGACGATAATCAGGTAGCACGAAATAAAAAAAATATCCTTATTATATTTACCTAAATAAATACAAAATGATAATACATAAAATAAAAAGACATGAAACAAGTCACATCATGAAGGTTATTACGTTAACAAAACTGAAAATCGAGTTTCAACGTAATTCAAAATGCCGTTTGTCTGGTTACAGTAAATGACAGAGAAACTGAGACTCCTCCGAGACGTTACGGGCTTGCGTACTGAGGATTTATCCAGCACCGGCTGAAATGAATATTAATTCAGAACCGTAGCAAATTGAGCGTGCTATCGAATTACCTAGCAGTTGTCTCAAATTTCGACTATTCAATGTTCAGAAACTATTTAATCTATTAAAATTGTAAATTAATTACATAATTGGTTATTTCTAAACAACATATTGATTAATTTATTGTGTCTTATATACGTATTACATAATTTTAAATATTATTATTTTATATTATTTTTTTTATAAGAGTGATTGATCAATGGTTGAAATACGATCATAATTCATAAAATTGTAATGTTTCAACATTAAGGAAAAAATTGCAGGGTGTGTCGTAAAGACTCCCGATAGAAGTGAAACTTCTATATTACAGGGAAACACGTGGTTTTTCCAGACGGTCACCCATTCAAGTACTGACCGCATTTGATGTTTTTTTTTTTTATATCATATAGGCTACAAACGAACAGGCGGGTCACCTGTTGTTAAGCGATCACCGCCATCCATAGACACTAGTAATCCCAGAGGAGTCACAAGTGCGTTGCTAGTCTGTGTTTGGGGGAATGGAGAGGGGTTAGAGAAGAGGGGAAGGGAGAAGAGAGGGGAAGATGGGTCTCCGACGCTCTCTCTGACCGAACGAGACGCACCAATGCAAGCACTGTTACTTCACGTCGATTTTCTTTGAGAGGGTGGTGCTACCCCGGATGAGCCGACCCATTCATTCTAAAATCAATAATAGCATCAGCATGGCTCTACCACCTATTAACTGTTCCTTAACTTCAGTGTTACGACGAGAATTGGTGTTTTTCAACACTTTACCAGACACAGTGTTTACCCTGACCACATTTCGTCACATGAAAAGATTGCTGAATAGAATTATAAAGCGATTTCACATCAAAGGAAAACTGAACTTTAAAAAACAACCTTTTTCAAGCCAATATCTACTAAATGGAAACAAGGAGAAAGATGTACTTAGGTAATTTGTATCTCTCCATTTATATATAGGTTCTACGTATAAAGGTACATATAGAAAAGATTAATGATCCCTGGTCACAACTGAATATTTCAACAGCTAAAGTTTAGAAGAATAATTCACATCAAATAATTTAAAAATACTGGCTGACTCACGCAACTTCTTTTGTGTGAAATCGGTTACCTAGCCATTCCAATTGTATTTCCAAATTCAAAAACATTTAAGAAACCTAGAACCGTTTGCAATTGTGAATGCAAACATTTCAGGGACTCACCTAAACACATACCAAGTGGGATTAGTGAATGACTTACGCATGTGTAGCGCCATCTGTTACTGACTACCATACATTTTTTTTAATGCGAACTACTGTGGAATCATTTGGATATTGTTCATATAAAAATACTAAAATTGTTGTTAAAAATACAAAAATACTAAAATTGTGGTTAAAAATAAAAATTGGGGTTAAATGTATTTTTGATAGCAAATGGAAAACATACAAACAAGAAAAAACATTAAAAAATTGAACTAAAAGAACTGGATAGAGACACTCTAATCACCTATAGATATAAAATATACTTTACGATCGATTATTTTCTTATTTTCATAAAAATTGGTCCAGCCTTTTTGGAGGAGTTCGACCACAAACACCGTGACCTGAGATTTGTATATATTAGATGTATACAAGAACCATCATAAACAAATAAACAAATTAGAAATATACGTTTATAGACACTCTAAATTATTTACAGATAGGCATCGTATCAAATGACGAGTTTGCGACATCTCTCTCTCTATTTGTTTAAGCTTCAGCTCCCAAGAGGCGAGGCGTAATGAATATTAACATCCTGCACGGTACCTATCAGCTAGCGTGCGGGTTCCGTTTGTCCCTAGTCTATTTAAAGTTATGTAGACACTAAGGTTGTAGAGATCACCTTGTCTAAGGCTTACTTTCAGTTTTCTGTTTTTTTTTTTTTTTAATAGTAGGAGACAAACAAACGGGCGGGTTACCTGATGTTAAGTGATCACCACCGTCTAACACCAGAGGAGTCGCAAGTGCTTTGCCAGCATGTATTGGTGAGAAGAGAGGATAGGGAAAAGGAGAGAGGGGCAACACCAGACGAGTCGCAAGTGCGTTGTCAGCCTGTATTGGTTGAGAAGGGAGGATAGTGAAAGGGAGGGAGGGAAGAGAGAACTAGCTGTGAGTTGCTGTAAACCGACCAATATCTCAATAATTATACATTTTCTATTCGATTTTGAAGAGTTCTCTGGTGTATCTACAAAATCCGAACTTCAGTGCTAATGATATATAAATGAGACCTTCTAGAAAATATTTCGTTTCCAATAAAAGAAATCCAAATCGGTTTACAAATGTCGAAGTTCTGAAGGAACAGACATAAAAAAACCCAACCAATTGATAATCTCTTTCTGTTTGAAGTCGTCTAAAAGGAGATGTCCCGATTAACCAATCATCACATAGTCCAAAGTACTAAGAATAGAAACAATCCCTAATATGTTGAACCGTGTAGAAAAGTTACTACTGAATATAAAAAATAATAATTTTAATGAACTGTTTCGATTTCAACCAAAAACTATGCAAAATTGTATAATTTACACCTGCGAAGCTTTGGGCGGAAAGCCAATTATATGTAATGGGATTTTTATATTCAGTTTTTATACGAATTAACAAGACAATTTGCATATTGACGACTTTCAAATTTTAGCAGTAACATATGAGTAACATTCATTATATAGTATAAAACATAGTCCCCTACCGCGTCTGTCTGTTTGCAATAAATTCAGAAACTACTGATCGCATTTTCATGCGGTTTTCACCAGTACAAAAAGTCATTCATGAGAAAATTTTTGGTATAAAATTTGTCAAGCGTTTTTTTTTTTTATAATCAGGGTGGTACAACGTATGCCGGCCTCGCTAGTACAGTATAAATAAAACAATTACAATGTTCACTTCATTTATTCGGTTATTTTTGAAAATTATTACTATACCAAAGTCATAAAAGGAATAATGAATACTTATAATTCTGGAACCATATATACACAAAAATAGAAACTGTCTTCTGAAAAGTTAACAACATATGTAATTAAACAATGAATAATTATATTTTCTTTTAATTTTATTTAAAACCTAAATGATCATTGTAAGATGTTGTTAAGTTAGCTAATTACGTAATAACTTAAGACAGAAGGTTCTTTAAGTATGGACTTAAAGTAATCGACTTGGTATTACATGTGGCACTAAAAGTAATACACATGGATCTCACAAGTTTTTGCTGTAGAAGAACCGAGTATCAAGTCTTGACTTTTTTTACAAGTTTTTTTTTATGGCATATTTTCTTCTAAACCTAACTGCCAATAATGTGATTAAGATTGATTTGTTATAAAACTTATTTTTTAAATAACTATAAAATTAGATAATAGAAAACTTAATTCTTCTATAAGGCAAGTTAGACCGTACATGGAATACTGTTCGCATCTCTGGAATGGTTCCACCCAATACCTCCTTGATGCTCTAGGCAGGTTGCAGCAACGGGCTGTCCGTATTGTAATTGATGAAGACATTACCAACAATCTTGAACCGCTTCAGTTGCGAAAAAACATCTCCTCACAGCGTGTTTTATCGTCTATGGCGAGTGTTCTGAAGAGTTGTTTAACCTCATCCCATCTTCTCCTTTCCACTACAGAACTACACGGGCGGGTACGCGTCTCCACAGATTCACAGTAGCAACCATCCCGGCAAGAACGAATAAGTTCGAAAATTCTTATCTTTGTCGTACTGTGAAGATGAGGAATAGCCTCCTAGTCAGTGTGTTCCCTTCCTCCTATGACATGGGGTCCTTTAAACAAGGCGTCAAGAGGCACATGTGCAGGTTGGCATGATAGCGACGACTGCCGTTGTTATTTAACAGTAACAGTCGCCGTTATTTGTGGACTGTAATGTACTTTCCATCAGTATTGTTCAGTCATTTTGCCGTACCAGTAAAAAAAAACTCAGAAGTGGGATGTTATAAAAAGTGTGAAATGACACAACAAAGATTATAGTAAAATTATCCGGTTACATATTCAGCATTACAGTAATTATAAGCGCAATGTTTTCAGGTCATACCAGATTAGGCCCCCCTCGGCAGCGACTCAAGCCTAGGTCCGTTCCATCAGTGTGGAGCCCTTGAGTGCGCTGCTCGCACGCTACAGTGACACAAAAATTTACATCACTGCTACAATACTACACGATCGCCCCCACACACGTGCACGCTACACGCTTACACATGGAAGTGAAAGGGTTTTATTTTTTTCCCTTATCGAACTGAAAAAACTCTAATTTTCCGATAAAAAATATATGGGGGGGTTGTCGAGGCGTGTATGCTCGGTACACATATGCGTCTCAACAACTCAAGCATATATGAATAGTTAGCTAGGTTAGCTAAGTTAGGTCGCGAGTTTGCATGTAACAGGCAACAGCCAAACCGAGGTGTGCCGTACACCCTTGAGCTAGTTGCCCAAATAAAATTGGCTGAGTGCCTTAAGCGCTCGCCTTAGTAGTTGGGTGAAGCTGTTAAGACCTTGCTAGGTCAATAGCGTAGTCAGCTCGAAAAAAAAATTAGGTCAGTTGTTTGTTGCATATTTTTACATTTTCAAGCGTTCGCCAAAGTAGGAAACGATGCAAACAACTGGAAGGTAACGAGTATCGCCTGAAAGCGTCTGTTTACGGCCCCTTGCATCTGCCAACGTGCATTAAAAGAAAATGAACGGAATTTGATGCATGGATTATGCAAATTTTAGTATATCCGCCTCAGCTCTTTATTATCACGTTCACTAAATGAGCTTTAATGGTACAATCCGGGATGCAAGTTCTTGCGGTGTTTTCAATGTTTCAACATAGTTAATTAATTCAGTTTTGCTGGGGTTTCAGTACTTAAAGTAAATGCAGTGAGCTTTACCGACTTTTATTGTGTTTTGTTTAATTACACAATATATTTTTATTAATTTCTAACTCGCATTATAAAGTATGGTTTTATAAAAAGTTATTTCATTGTGTTTTATCTCAATCAACGTATTACATTTTGCATATTTTAATTCCATTTAATACCATCCTTACGTGTTATAAAAGCCAACCTCTCTTTTTCTGTTTCACTATTAGTGTGATTACTAACTATGTACTCAATCATTTTACATGGTTTTTTTTTTTAAATGGTAGGTGTATTCTTAGAGCAGTTTTAGTTTATGTTTTGTTATTTTTTAATATATAAAACGAGTTATCAGGATAAAGGTAAATTAGGTAAATACAAAATAACAATTAGTACATCGTGTTGCTATAGTTTTGTTGTAATTAATTTTACAAAAAGGCATGCAGTATATACTTGGATATAAAATAATGTTTTTGTGGTAAAGCTGCCTATATATACATTATTTTTTGACGGGTTGTTAAATATCTGCAATAATAAAATGTATGTCGAATAGTAATGTTTTTATATCATAGTTGGCAAAGGAACAGGTGGGTCACCTGATATTAAGTGATCACCACCATCCATAGACATTAGCAACACCAGAGGAGTCGCAAGTGCGTTGCCAGCCTGTGTTTGTGGGGAAGAGGGAGTGGGTAGGAGAGGGAGGGAAGGGAAAGGACGGGGAGTTGGGCCTACCGCGGTCTCATTAACCGAACGAAATGCAATAAGGCAAGCATTGTTACCCGATCAGGCCTCCCACGGCAGCGGCTCAAGCCTAGGTTCGATCCCTCGGTAGGGAGCCCTTGAGTGCGTTGCTTGCGCGATACGGTGACACACAAATATACATCACCGCTACAACACTACACGATCACCCCCACACACGTGCACGCCTACACGCTTACACATGAAAGTGGAAGTGTTTACCTTTTTTTTCCCTTATCGAACTGAAAAACTCTCAATTTTCCGATAATAAATATATGAATAGTTAGCTAGGTTAGCTAAGATAGGTCGCGATTTTGCATGCAACAGGCAACAGCCAAGCCGAGGTGAGCCGTGCACCCTTAAGCTTGTTGCTAAAATAAAATCGGCTGAGTGCCTTAAGCGCTCGCCTTAGTAGTCCGGTGAAGCTGTTAAGACCTTGCTGGGTCAATAGCGTAGTCACTTCGAAAAAAAAAAGCAAGCATTGTTACTTCACGTCGGTTTTCTATGAGAGGGTGGTACTACCCCGGACGAGCCGACCCATTCATGCTGACACCAGTTCGACCCATTCATGCTGACACCAGTTATAGCTTTAGCGTGGTTCTACCACCTAGTAAATGTTCATACTAATTGATTAGATTGGAATATAATAATATATTTTTAAACTCTTTCGTATTGATTATGTAATACAGGTTATCAAAGCCGCGAGCACAGATAGTATTATTTTTTATGGATTGAGCATTTAAGTTTTTTTTTTTCCTCGAACTGACTACGCTATTGACCTAGCAAGGTCTTAACAGCTTCACCGGAGCATTTAAGTAATAAAATACTCTACTTATATGACAAATCTCACATTCAGCAAATAGATAATGGTAGTGTAAAAATAACAACTGGTCACCGATTATTGACATTTATGCAATTACTAGCTTTTACCCCCGAATTTAGTCGGGTTAATGTAGTTTGATCTGTCCCTGTAGAATAATACATCCTTTTCTGCAGCCCTTGACACCGCATATGCATAATTTCACGAAGATCTATTGAATAGATAAAGCATGAAGCGTAACAAACTAAAGAACTCATATTCACATAGGTTAGTAAGGCACAGTACATGCTTTTTAAATACAATGCTACTAATATAACCAGACAGAATAAAACTATACATAATATTTAATTAAATTAAAATAAAAAAAATGAACTGTTTAAATTATAAAGCAGATGATAACACAAACGCAATTTCCTGAAGTAATTCTTCCACCGATCATGAACCCCCCGCAAACAAAATTACAGTATCGTAAAACAATGATTTAGATTTTCGATTCGAGTCTTATATTTCCATTAACGTTAGGGGAGTGAACGAACATGCAACGGTTATCAACCAGGTATCTATAGCTTGATTTGATAATAATAACTTGTAGACGGGAAATGTGGAAATGAAGGGGCCGAGTCGGGGCAGGGCGTGAAATGTTTATATTTTCATAATTTCGAAGGGATGATATCGAACACTAGGGGAGGGTTGCCCTTGGTGATGCAAGGTATAATATAAAATTACGAGACATTATTTTTAACATTAATTTTTACAATTATTAATCACAAAAAAACAAACTTCGGGGTGTAAGGGGTGTCCAATAACATCATAAGACTTGAGACACCCAAGCCAACCTCACCTGCACGTGGTGCACCCTGCTGAATAACGAACGAGGCAATGGCGATAGCGGGGTGGTAGGGTTTTACAGCCTGACTGGGTCGCAACCACCATGTATTTGGTGAAAAAGCCCGTAATAGTGATTTGCTTCTGCGCGTAGCGTTTCGGGATCAGACTGTGCATATTCAGCTTTTTCCAGGTTAGCATGATAGTGGCGACCGGCGATGGATAGTGTGTCACTCGGTGGTCGCTTTTGTTTTTGTATTGTACTGTGCTTACCATCAGGCATAGTGCAGTCATTTTGCCGTGCTATAAAAAAAACACAGATAATACACATAAAATTTTTCATTATATTACGGAGATCTCTGCAGCTTAAAACGATGTATAACCGCAATTCTGAGCACAGTTTTAATAGGTTAGTAGTTAGTTTAAAAAGTAAAAAAGTAGTTAGTTTAAACGTTTTAGTAGTTAGTTGAAATACCTCATAAGCAAGGAATGTTGCAAACAACGCCCTTCAAATCAGAAGACGTCAGCGGGAACAGTGCAATTAAAGTCTCAAATAGATATAACAATGATGATCTTGCAGTGGAACTTTGCACATATTCTCCCAGTTCTTTCACAAGCTTTTTGAGAATCTGGTTTATTACTCTTTGCACAAGCTCAGTTACTTTTGGTTCAGAAAATCTTTTTAACAGGCTCTTCCAGTTTCTGGACAGGATTTTCAGGGATTAATAAAAGCCTCGTCACTACTTTTTGTACAGATTCTCTGGCTCTTCGCACAGACCTACTCATTTTAAGTGTATTATCCTATTGTTTTTAAATTAAAAAAAAATAGAAGTAACATATTTTCAATGTAATCCATACCCATCAAAATATGAATTACAACATATATCACTGATTACACGAACTTGGTAGATTCCTATAAATATCGTAATATAGCGACAAAAGTAGACCTTGGCAATACAAGTGACAAGAGAGGGGTTTTCAACAAAATACTTAATAAAAAAATACGAGCTGGAAAACCCGGTTATTTCTAACTAAAGCCGCCTATTATTTCGGCTTGATGGTGCAAAGCGGGATTTGCGTTGGAAATACACATTAACATATTGTGGAGAGACGGTGTTTTTCAAGATTCTGCCTTTTGTATTATAAAGATGAACGTTTATTTTATTATTTGCTGATGATTTAGTAATACTTTGTATTTTTATGACTATATAATATTAGGGATAATACATACTTTATTTACTACTAGCTGACCCGTGCAACTTCGTCTGCACCAAATCGGTTCTTATCTGTTTCAATTATATTTTTAAACGCGAAAAATCTTAATAAGCCCGATTGCAGCGACATCTACCGTTTTTAATTGGTAATCCGAACTATACAGGGTTTTACTCAAATATATATACCGTTTCCAATTGTGAATCCAAACTATCTACGGACTCAAATTTAATACTAAGTTGATATCTGAGAATTATTTTATATAATAATAAGCCTAAAAGCTATCAGATATTAGGTACAGTTTCTTTTAACAACTTAGACAACGTTTTCTATGTAATTGATATTTTGGCATATTTTTGTCCAATAGCCGTGGTCCGGTGGTAACGTTCTCTACATTATACTGAACGATCGACGCGCGGGGCGAAGGTTCGAAATCCGACGGTTTTTTTTTATTTTTATTTTTTTTAAGTAGCATAGGGTGATGACATATGGTTTAAATTATTATCTAATCTTACTACTATATATAACACAAAGAAAAGTTACCAAAATTCATTAAGAAACTCATGAACTTGAAATTTTTAACTTTCGACCGTTATTTTGGAGAACCCCTTGCGTTTTATGGGACAAAAACTATCCTGGATGTAGTTTTGTAATATTAGTTACCACTGTGTTAAGTTTTGTTAAAATTGGTTCAGTACTTTCAGAGTAATACAGGTTTAGATTCTAGAATTTAATCCTTTATCCTGGAGAAGCCTTTGCGTTTTATGGAACAAAAAGTATATTTGATGTAATCTCGTAATATTAGTTATCACTATGTCAAGTTTCTTCAAGATTGGTTCAGTACTTTTAGAGTGATGCGTGTTCATAGGGACAGACAGACAGACAGATAGATAGACAGACAAAAATTGTAAAAAGATTATTTTTGGCTTCTATATCGATAACATAGTCTACTCTGATTAAAATTAAAAAAAAAATATTTAATGTACAGATTTAGACTTGTTATAGTTTTATTAAAGTATAGATTTTTAAATTTTGTAATAATCATTACATATGTACAAATTTAATACATACATTTATATTACCGTAGTCATTATGATAAAAGTATAATATTTTTACTTGTCAAGATGGGTTCATTGATCAATACAATACTTTTCCTATAATTTTTTGTATGCTTCAAATATTTTAATAAACATATAGCATCTTATGTCATTTACATTACTCGATGAAAACAAGAACTCATAAGAAAGTTTCTATTAATAAGACACAACATAAGCAGAATTTGTAATAAAAAAGGCAATCCTGACTATAAACACATTGACATTTTTTTCAGTAGAACATAATTTGTAAGCAAAAATATTTATACATATTTGTAGATCGAAAAATATTAGCTCATTTTGTTAAAATGAAATTTATTCCAGAAAGTTAGATCCTTACTTTATCTTTTCAGCAGACTAAAGTTTGCAGTAATCGTAAATTTAATATTAAATCTAAACAAAAACTAAATACAATATGTCCCCTTCACGCAGTCAATAGGTTATCTCGGTGTTTGGTAATGAAAATTGAATTACAATTTTGTTTCATATATTAGTCTATGTCTGGGAATAACTTTAGAGGGGATAAGCGTTTAAACAAACCTTTATTTTTTTACCTTTATTAACCTAAATTTGTAAGTACGAATAAAGATATAATATTCCTAAAAATGAACGACGTTTTCATTTGTCTTTAATACCTCGGTTCTCAAATAGAAGGTTGTAACTAAACTCTGAAAAAGATTGCAGTACCATTATTTTCAGATCAATCATCTAGTTTTATACTCGCTAAAAGCTTAATAAAGTTCATAAATTAGTTACAAATAATATTATTGAGAACGAATGAAAAGAATCGATCATTTCATTTTATTTTTAAAGTATTTTTAAACAGCACCAAGGATTAATGAATTGCAATTTTAATGAATTACAAACTAAAATAGTTTTTTGAACTTGCAGAGGAATTAGACGGCACGATTACAAAGATAATATTATTCGAAATTTCTTCTTTTAATTAAAAGCCTTTAAGCGTAATTGGACCGGTCCTTTTTGTGCGAAGGTTTTAGAGGGTATTTATTTGAGTATTTTTTGTACAAATTATTCAGGCTTATTGAGCTTCGGATGTCGGATATCTATCACGGGGATGGACGTTACTTGACACCTCGCGAGGCGGAACAAAAAATCGACGGAATAAAATAGGTCAGTGAAATGTATTACAAATTTCGACTTCTGTGTTCACTAAAAATTAATTGTATTATAGTAGTGAATATAACGCATTTAAATATATTTCATTGATTTGTTAAAAATATATTTAACTTTTGCAGCATTAATAGATTTTTCATTGGACCGCATGGAAGAAAGAGGATAGAAATGGAATCACTTTTAATGAATTGATTATTGTATTTTGTTGTTTAGAATCCAGCCTCGGCGTGTAACTACAGTTTAATAAATTTTTGCACTATAGATGTGATATCGTAACAGGATCTGTATTTATAGTTTAAAATGCTTTGACTCTGTAACCTTTTAAAGTTAAATCTCCTAGATATATTCAATATGAATGCATATGTAAAAAAATAATTATTAAAATCAGTTTAAAAATATGAATTATGAAGGTAATTTTAGCGAAAAATCGATACAGGGTATTTGAAGAAAACACCATTCGAGAAGGCGTTCCGTGCCGTTGGATTACCTTGCCCGGTGGCCGCGGCGTATCTGCGATCTGCAGGCTTCTGGACCCTCATTCGAATCCGATATCTGGGCCGGTTTTATTACCACAGTAAAACATTCAACCGATAAGTGTAATCTCGTGGAAGCTGGTCGGTTCGCTGTTTTATATGTATTTTTAATGAATACTATATATTTGTCGTCCTGATAAATGTAATGCGTGTTATAAAAAAAACGCATTGAACTTTTATTTAAAAAAAAGTTTAATCACAAAAGAGTATCTCACCTTTGCAGATGGATATTATTCAAATTTAAATATTCTCTATCACTTGTTTAAGTTGACAGGTCTTATTATACTGCTGTGATTTTTTTTTAATTTCCATTTGCCAACGAAAGACGTTTCGTAATAAATCATGAATTTCCTGGGTAAATTTTATTTGAAAGAAATAAATAGATTACACAATTTTAGAGAATCACGAGTAAATCATACCTACTCCAATATGACATTATTGACATTTGACAATTTGTTAATCTGACGTTATTCTGTTATTATACCTCAAACACTGACCTCAAATATTATTTTTTTAAATTTTATGTTAACAATTACATTACTTTCTTTTAACAAAAATGTCACAATAATGATAACCACATTTAACTTAAAAACAAGTAAACTTTCTTAATGAAGATCTGAATAAAAATATTATTCATGAGTTGAAATTGTTCGAAAAATATTTGTATGTAATGGAACGTTTTAGATTGATGAGATTAAATTGAACAAATGCTGTTTACTGTTGCTTGCATAAAAAACTTAAACCAGATGTTTAGCAAGAGACCGGTTAGACACGCTTTTGTAATAAAGTATTTTAAATATGTGTTCAACTAGGTTTAAAATTTTAGGTCTTGCTTAGTAAAATTCGTATTAAACTCGTTTTCATTTTTGTTTTTGTAATAAGACCGAATGATTTTAGTGATTTTTGAACAATTTTTTTCAAATCGTGTCAGATGAGACGAGAGATTAATCTGATTGCCTCCGTAGATAGCAGACTAGTATGTATCATATTTTAATTTAATTTTTTGGAATTTATCTTCCCACGTCCAATTACTAGTAATATTAAGGACAAGACACAAATTAAACGAATTAAATTCTCTATTTCAAATTTTTTATTTAATTACGTAATGAATATATTCTATATAAATATTAATTCCGTTGAAAATTGATAAATGTGGTAATTTAGATTTTGTAAAATACTGAGAATAGTCTTAAATGTATCTGTTTAATTAACCTTGAAAATATTGGTTAATACGTAGAAAAAAAAATATTTCAAGGATGTATAAGTCCAGCGAGATAATATCGAAGGATATATCGTGGGAGTGAGATTACATTACCGCGACGTACTGGAAATCTTCAGGCTCCGGGCTACTAGGCCTTACAGATAACTGGTCCAGTTTTATTACCGCCGTAAAACGTCGAATGAAACCACAGGATTGGTAAAAATATGAGCAATTTTATTTGGTAGGTACTAATAAATACTAAATAAGAAAAATAGTCGCTCATATAATATAAATATGTTTAATTGAACATTAGTTCTCTTTTCATGAGTATTTTTTTCAGGTTTTCTGTTTAAATTATATTTTGTAGGTCACTAACCTCACATTTCATCATTTTTTTTTCTCGAACTGACTACGCTATTGATCTAGTAAGGTCTTAACAGCCTCACCGGACTACTAAGGCGAGCGCTTAGGGCACTTAGCCGACTATATTTGATAACTAACTCAAAGGTGCATGGCACACCTCGGCTTGGGCTGTTGCCTGATACGTGCAATGCGCGACCTATTTGAGCTGACTCAAGCTAACTATTCATACATATATGAGTTGTTGAAACATATATGTATACCAAGCATACATACCTCAACAACTCTTATATATATTTCGTATCAGATAATTTTCTAAACTATTTCAGTTCGATAAGGGAAAGAACCAAAACCCTTCCACTTTCATGTGTAAGCGTGTAAGCGTACACGTGTGTGGGGGTGATATGTGTAATGTTGTTGCAGTGATGTAAGATTTTGTGTTACTGTATCGCGCAAGCAACGCACTCAAGGGCTCCCTACCGAGGGATCGAACCTAGGCTTGAGCCGCTGTCGTGGGAGGCCTAATCGGGTCTCGACCTACTACAGAACATAAGCCTCCTTTGTTTTACGTTATTCTTTTTTAGTCTGTGCCAGTCTATTAAGTTACCTTGTGACCAAGAATAGTGGGCCTACTAAGGACTAAAGACGGTTGCTTTTTACCATATTTTTTTTTTAGAAAGGAGTGTTGATAGTCTTAAATCGATACCATTCGTAACGAGTCTTCCAGGTAGCCTTCTATGTATAAGTCAACACAAAAGTTATCAGATATCTCTTATGATATTTGAAAAGTAAGACCCTGTCTGTTCATTTGTATGTCTGGATATAACTCAATGATATCTTGAGCGATATTCATCAAATTTGTGGACGGACATTATGGGTTTTCTTTCAAATGATAAGCTATAACAATTATAGAAATACGATCTTGACTAGTTCGTTATATATGTATAAAGAAACGCGTTTTAAATGACAAGAATGTAGTATCTGTTATGTTCAAACCAAACTATGTTACCTTATGAGGTACTAATTTTGATCGACAAAAGTATTTTTTATTAGATACTAGTGGGACCGGCGGACGTTGAACTGTCCTGATAATATAGAGAAATTGTATACCTAAATTTTTCTCGTGAATCACTCTATCTGCTAGTAACCGCATTAAAATGTGTTCGGTAGTTTTTGAGTTTATCGCGAACAGATAATTGCAGAGGAGTTAATTATACTATGTAATGATAATTCCTGCTATTGGGGTACTATTTGTAGGTATAATAAAGAAGACAGAACTTTTGATGAGTAGGTATTCTAGAAACTATGAAACTGTCATTACACCTCTTGTAGAAGTTTTAAAATATCCTACCATAAAATTTCATACGTCACTGGCATACATTTCCAGTACTTTATTGAGTAACAACAATTTTATGCCACTGGTATTTCCTAAAAGAATCACATGTACGCCTACATACGGAGGGGTCATCGAGAAGCGTTCAGGGGTTGCCGGATACATATGGAATAGCTGGAAACAATTTTTCCAATCTCTTTGTGCGGCTGGCGGGGCTTGGGCGATAAATTTTATGACAAATTGAAACCCTTCGACTCTGTCAGATTACGTTAGGCGTAAGTCATGAGACACGAGTGAAATATTTTGAGATTTTAAACTTTTTAGGCAAGTAATATTTATTATTTAACTTAATTAAATAATTTAAATATTTTTGAACCAAATATTTACATATTATATCCTTCATTTCACTGTTATTTTTTTGTGAAATGTATATAATAAACTTTACACTTTCCGTCATGTTAATCTTCTTAACTGTCATGTGACAGCTAAGATTTCTCTGTAAAAGAACTGTGTGCGAAGAGTTAGTAAGTAGAATGATACAATAAATTAAGCGGAATAAAAATAAAGAAGCATTTAAAAACAGTGAATTCATAATTTTTATAGATATTAAAATTTTATTAGAGAGAGAGAGAAGAATCATAATTTTGATAAGATGTATATTTTACCTATTATATGACTTTGTGGTTTGTTATAATATATTGTTAATATTAGAATATATTATGCTCTTACATAGTGCTTATACCATGATAATGCTATTAACAACCAGAAGTGGATTTATATAACAAAAAAAAATACAAATCTCAACACAAAAACTCTCAAAAAAACAATTAAATAACTCAAGTAACACAATAAATCATAAAAACCCAGAGAAATAGAAATAATAATGTAAATTTGAAAGAACTCACGCAATACAACACCAATACCGACAATATTCCGGAGCGACGACCTAGCGAGAATGTCCTTAATTCCTAGATGAATATTCTAATACAGTCTCCCCTAACAATAAAAATTATCAGTGGTAATTTAAAATCGGTAAAAGGTTGTAGATGTCAGAAATTACAACTAAAAGTCGGCTACCAAATAATATCCATAAAATCATAGTTCCCGCGAAGCAGCAAAACTATTTTCATAAGAACCTATTCGCGGCAATAAATCGCAGTCGGAGTTTTTGGCGGGATTTTAGTCTGTCACGTAGTGGATTTTATATTCATAATTTTGTATTATCTGACTATATATTTTGTAAACTTGATAGTGTTTTACGTAATATAGTTAATTTATCTTACATAAGTGTAGTGAATGGAAAATAATACCACGAAGCCTGAAATTCTGAGATGCCACAAAAACTCCCTAGAAGGTTCTAACCAGGGATTAGAAGGTTCTAACCAGGGATTAGAAGGTTCTAACCAGGGATTTTTAGAATATAGAAATAATCACACGATCCTTGTAATATTATTAACTACACGACAATGGCAGTAATAACCAGGAAGATTGGTTGCCAAAAATAAAGGAAAAAAAGAAATCGCCGTGTTTCATAACTTGGACATGTAAGTCTTTGGCACCCATGCGTGAGTCTAAAACGTGTTTTTCATCTGTTAAACGAAATATATTTTATTTTTTTCGTTGGTTGAGCAATTCAATTTGAGAAGAACTCTTTCAATGTCCATTACGTATATTCAAAAATCTACTTTTGATTAGCAAATAAAAAGAAATATAATCAACACTTATAATATACTAATTTTGTCAATCAATTCAAGAAGTTTTGTACTCTTCCTTGTTATTAAAAAGTTTACAGGCAACTGATAACAAAAAAGGAATTTTAAAAATGTTACCTGCCTATTTGTTTTTTCCAGGTAATCTCCGAAGTGGCTGGACCGATCTCATCGGGGATTTTATTGTAACATGTATAAAATATGAATAAATACAATAATGAAGGTAGGTTGTAGAGCCAAACTGAAGCTATTACTGGTTTCAGCATAAATGCGACGGCTCGCCCGGGGTAGTACCATCCTCTCATAGAAAACCGACATAAAGAAAGCAGCATTGTTGCGTTTCGTTCGCTTAGTGAAAGCGCCGGAGGCCCACCTTCCCCCCCAAACTCCCTGGTGTTGTTAGTGTCTATGGACGACGGTGATCACTTACCATCAAGTGACGGGCCTGTTCATTTACCTCCTATAATATGTGAAAAAAATGAATAGTGGATTGAATAGAACCCTCCCAATACATTCTTGATAATTTAATGTATGTCCGTAAAAACTTGCAGTTTTTGACGTTCATAAGCGCCTCATTAGGGCCTAAACTGAATGAAGAATTTTTAATTTTGATTTTGACTTTGAAAAACTGAATTTAGTAAAAGACGGGCATAATGTAAATATGTAAGCACTAGAAACTGTAATAAACTGGTCATCCCATGTTTCAGACTCAGTAAAACCAGTAATAGTTTCTTAGGTAACAGTGTTAGGTTTTACAATAAAGTCCCAAAACATGGTACCAATTTGCCGGACTGCAAATTTAAGCGCCACCTCAAGCGGCTGTTAGTGTCAAACGGATATTATAGAGTGGATCAGTATGTGAACGATAGTGATATCTGGAATTAACTCATCTCTGTGCATCCACTATAAGCTGTATGATGTATTGGAAATGTATGTAAGAAATAATGTACCCGACCGGGTTTCTTGCCGGTTCTTCTCGATGGCAGGGTTGTTTTCCGAACCGGTCGTAGTTTTTGACGTTCATAAGCGCCTTATTAGGGCCTAAACTGAATAAACAATTTTTGATTTTGATTTTGAAATAATAACGGGTCATGTATAAATCCATGAAATTGTAATTAAACGAGTTAAAATTGAAATATAACGAAATTACTTTTTCCTAGATCAATAAAGAATAATTTTAATACTTTTTTTCTCGAACTGACTACGCTATTGACCTAGCAAGGTCTTAACAGCTTCACCGGACTACAATAATTTAATTACATTATACATAAAAACTTGTATAACGAAACGAAACGAAAGAAAAGTTTAGAAACACTTTTATTCCTAAATATCGAAAATTAATTAATTTATGATGAATTTCCATTACTGTTATTAACAAACGTGTACGTGTTCTGTTTATCTTCAATCTGTTTGTAATTTTTCCTAAATAATTTGAGATGTCGAATCCCCATCTCGAATTTATCAGTCATGTACGTTACGTCTGAATTAGACCTTCAAATGGCTGAACCAACTATAGTAAAGTTTTACACACGAAAGGTTCTCCAGTTTATAGTTTCTGTTACAAAAAATATCTATTTCTTACAAATTGTAGAAAAAAGTATACTTATATATTTCTCCTCGACCGATTTTGATACAACGTATGTACTATATAGCTGTATATAATACCTTGTATAGATCTTAATATAATAATCATTTTTGTTTGTTAGTTTTCTATGCTCTGCCATCCAATTACAATTAAACCTTACATTCAGGTTGGCAAGGGTACATAAAAATTTATTTTAGCGGTGTAAGGAGTGTCGAGTAACATCTTAAGACTTGAGACACCCAAGCCAACTTCACCTGCACGTGGTGCACCCTGCTGATCAACGAACGAGGCAATGGCGATAGCGGGGTGGTAGGGTTTTACAGCCCGACTGGGTCGCAACCACCATGTATATGGCGAAAAAGCCCGTCATAGTGACTCCCTTCTGCGCGTCGCGTTTCTGGATCAGCCTGTGCATATCCAGTACCGGGTGACTTTCGTCATTATGGCCGTCATGACAGCGGCGACCGGCAATGGATAATCTGTTTCTCGGTGGTTACCGATGTTTTTGAATTGTACTATGCTTAACATCAGGCATAGTGCAGTCACTATGTCGTGCTTCAATAAATAAAAAAAAGAATATGTCAAACTTAAATTATTATTAAAGTTATAAAAATTATCAATAATACTTTTAGAAATCGTAAATTGTAGGTCGAAAATAAGTACTGCATAATCGTCGCGTGTAAAACCGCGGGCATAATTTATATGTAAATTTATTAATAACACAAAGGTTATTAAGATTTCTCTCAACTATTCGTATCTCCGAATATCGTCATCTTAAATTCGAATTACCTAAACTAATTAACTGGGTTTATGTATTAACTTAATTAATATTCAAAAGGGTGCAAGTGAGGCGTGCCTTTTAAGTGATTAATTAATTTCGAGCCTTTTGTTGTGTTATTATTTCAATGTTATAGTATTAATAATAGTAATTAATGAGACATCACGAAGGCAATAAAAACAGTTAATATAAATTTGAATATTTATTTCCGTAGCGTTCTTAGCTTTTCGCTTTTTTTTCGTGAATTAATATGTTTATTTATTTTGGTCTTTAGTGTCCTGATAATGATGGTTTGTTCTTAATGATAATTGTAGTATTATATCGATTGGTCTTCAGCAATACCAAAGTCATTTGCGCTGACTGTATGCAGTAACGATAATTCATGACGTGACGTGACGTAAGCGATGTTTTAATTACTAGCTGTTACCCGCGGCTTCACACGCGTTTTTTTTAATACATTAAATAAATTTAAAATTATGATTACACATCTAGTGTAAATCATCGTATCACACGCACATCATCTACTGTAACAGGTAACGTGTACATTACGTATGTGAATACTAATAGTGTATCGAATGGGATGGGATTATGATCAGCCACATAACTGGAATTTTAAACTATATATCACCCTCAGTGCTCACACTATATAAGAAAATAATGAAAATATGAAGCTACACATTATCGAACAATATTAAATAAAACAGCTAATTAGTTACTTATTTGCCCGTAGAATTCCCGTTCAAATATTACTTGTAGTCCGGTGAAGCTGTTAAGCGTAGTCATTTCTAAGAAGAAAAAAAAACATTCAAATAGGTCCAGTTGTTTCGGAGATTACCCGGAACAAATAAAAAAAACAAACATATCGACAGAGTTAAAAAAAAAATCATGTTTGTAGCATCACAAATTTTATTCACCAAAAATAATTTATTTTAATATAAATTACACTCACTTTACTTTTGTAATACGTAATATATCACAAATAAAAAATTGGCAACAAAACTAATAGAGTTTTTTAAGAATGTTTGGCGGGATTTCAGTCTGTCAGGTAGTGGATTTCAAATTTTTTTCATAATATTGTGTTACATGATTCTATATCGTGTAGAAATTGGTTGCGTATTATATAATATCGTTCGTTTATTTTACATAAGTGAAATTAATGAAAAATAAAACCATGAAGCATTAATTCTATGGTTTTGAAGATTAAGAAGATAAAAAATTATGTTATATTATGTAGAGGATTCGGCGCTTATACCTTTACATTAACTTGGACATAGAAGAAAACTAACTATATTGACAACTTCAGAATTGGCTGTATGGATTAATTCCTTCGACTGTATTATTGGACGAATATTATTACTACTAAACTTTCTGAATAACAACACAAAATAAACTTAAGAAATGTTTGCGATATAAACGTAACACGTATAATTAAAAATCGAAAACAAAACTAACGTAGAATAAACTTTTTGAATAGGAATACAAAAGGAATACCATGGCAACGCGTATAATACTGACATTAACACGCAGCGGAAGCTTCCAAAGTAGCCCGATTTTGAGACATTCTTCATTAGTGCTCAGCTCCTTTTGGTTTTAACGTGATGATGTGTAGCCTATAGCCATCCTCGATAAATTAGCTATTTAACACTAAAAGAAACTTTTAAATCGGATCTGTAGTTCTTGAGATCATAGCGTTCAACCAAACAAACAAACAAACAAATTCTTCAGCTATATATATTAGTATAGATGGAAGCCATTGGTACTGGATTTAATATTTCGAAAAACAAAAATATTACTATATAAATATTAATCATTTTGGGTGTAAGGGTGTCGAGTAACATCTTAAGACTTGAGATACCCAAGCCAACCTCACCTGCACGTGGTGCACCCTCTTTAATAACCAACGAGGCAATGGCGAAAGCGGGGTGGTAGGGATTTACAGCCTGACTGGGTCGCAAACACCATGTATATGGCGAAAAAGCCCATCATAGTGACTCGCTTCTGCGCAACGCATTTCAGGATCAGCCTGTGCATATCCAGTACCGGGTGACTTTCGTCATTATGGCCGGCATGACAGCGGCGGCCGGCGATGAATAATCTGTCTCTCGGTGGTTGCCGATGTTTTTGGATTGTACTATGCTTAACATCAGGCATAGTGCAGTCACTATGTCGTGCTTCAATAAAGAAAAAGGCACATATAAAAAGACGGGTCACCTGGTGGTAAGTGATCACCGTCGTCCATAGACATTCACAACACCAGGGGAGTCGCAAGTGCGTTACTAGCCTGAATTTGGGCGAAGAGGTATTGGGAAAAAAGGAGGGAAGGGAAAGGGGAGGGCAGGTGGGCCTCCGGCGCTTTCACTGACCGAACGAAACGCAACAATGCAAGCACTGTAACTTCACATCGGTTTCCTGTGAAAGCGTGGTACTACCCTTGGTAAATTGAGCCATTAAAGCTGAAACCAGTAATACCATCAGCGTGGTTCACCACCTACAAATAGAATATCGTGATGAGATTATATTACAAGTGTTATGTACAGTAGACGAAATCCAGTCCTAATTGGTTTCTAACTATATGTGCCGTTTGATTCCAGAACACGATACCTACAGATGCAACTATACTATACCTTGCGTATGCTGGTCTTGATCTAGTTTCACACAATTATGGTGTCATACTACCACTCATTGATCACTTACAAAGGATTAATGAAATCGAGTTCGTTTGCTTAAAATCACCGTAAATTTTTATAAGCCTAGGCGATGATGCTCAGTATTTGTTTCAGGCAAATTTGATAAATAACGGGAATTAACAAGTAGATCTATATTAAAAAGCTTGCGATTTTTTATTTGCCTGTACATAAAAAGATCAAGAATATAAGGTAAAAGAAAACAAAAATAATAGAAAATGTCAAATAAAAAGGCGAAAATCTCTGTTGTTAAATTTTAATGTTGATAACATTTTTATTAGAAAGGAAAACAAGGCAGAAATTCCATTAACGTAACCCCGGCCGTCGACAAAAAAAAAGTATAAAAAAATTTAGAATTAGCTCGAACAAAATACATTACCATTGCCCCTGAGGGAATACCGGAATAGAAAACCGGGAGATTACGCTGCCAGAGCGTCCTAAAATAACAAATTTCGCAACAATGTTATAGTGTACCGAATTCCCTGACACTACTCTCTACACACGGAATGCAATTTTAAAATGGTCCTATTATGAAACCTTTCGATTTGGTCATTTATTTTATCTTTTCCTTCTTTCTCATGTCATCTTAAGTACGATTGTCACATGTTATCCTCTATCTCTTTCTTATATCAGCTATCGCTTTCTTCTCTCTAACTAGAATACACATAACGTTATTATTCCTCACTCAATCTTTCTTAGGTTTTCTTTTTGTAATGGCTGTTTCCTTGATCAATACTTTATAACCAAAAAAATTAAAACTTGTATGACAAATTCATTTACATTTTTTCACACGTATCATTTTGAGCTTACATTTCCTTGAGGTGATCGATTTTGGTTTTAGAAATTATTATTTATTTATTTTATTTATTTATTTATTAGGAAAACTAACAGCTATAATATACAATACATAGTTAAAAGAATAGAAAACATGAAGCCATTTATAAGTCTTCGCTGATATAAAACACAATACAATTTCTTGCATTATACAGTATTAAGTAAACATTATAACAAAACAATCTATTACTACTTGCAATCGCCATCATTAAAGAACATCCTTGTTAAAAACGTTGTTTTTAACTTTATTATTCTTTATAAGGCCTACCAATATTCAGCTATTTTTACGAAAATCAACAGTCTATTGAGTTTCACGATTTCTGTATGGAACTGTTAGTATAAAAAATATAAATAATAATAAATAATTAGATGAGTGCATTAGAAGTGGAATCTCAGTTTGCTTGGTGTTGGGAGTATGTAGTTAGAAGTAGGTATAAATATATTTGGGTGATGATTGGTATTAAAGACACTGGCATAAATTTCAAAATCAAATATTTGATTCATTACTTTGGACCCATGGTAGAAAGTAGCAACAAAAAATTGTCAATAAGACAGTACGAGTCAATACTCAGTGTGGACATGGAAGTTAAAGATGTCAAAAAGAATTTGTATGTATCAAATGAGACAAGTAAATAATAGAATTCGGTACAGATATTTCCGATGGAAGGGAAATAAAAATATGCAATGATGGAAAAAAGGTGATAAAATTACTGAATTCAATCGGTGTACGTAACACGCATGAGCGTCTTTTCCTAAAGTCAAATGAATAGTATAAGTTCTTAGAATACACCTCCTTAAAATCCGGTGCACTTGAGTAGCAGTTTCCTTTGTCGGAATATTCTCGGACGCTGTTAATGCAAATTTTATTTATTCATGTAAATTAATATATACTCTCTACGACATTCAGTGGAGCATGAAATGGAGTACAAAATAAAACCGAAGAAATTGTGTTCGAGCGAATGTCGATTGATATGTTGAGACCAATTAAATGGGTGTGATGTTTTCCGATGATATAGTTTGATATGTCTTTTAAATGAAAATAAATTTATTTCAGAATATTTCTCTGTTGATAGAATAGAGTAATGAGTTTCGACTGAAATGAGATCACAATACAGTAGGGTTTTTTATATATTTAACAGACACACTTGGCCACAATCTCATCTGATGGTAAGTGACAATGAGGCCGACGATGGATCGCATTTACCCGCTAGATATCTGTTCACTCTAGTTTTGAAAACTCCCAACTTATAAGATGACGGGAGTACAAACACTGAGAGTGAATTCCACTCCTAGGCGTATATATAATAAATAAGGAATCAAATATCTTCGTACGAATCACGAATCAACCACATAATGTTGGAAACCCTCACAGCGTTTAATCGTCGTTAATTGTGGAATAGGAACGGTGGAATTATATTATGTAATTCCAGTGCACACTCTCCAAAGTGTAACCTACGAAACACAAAGAGACACGCCAATTTTCATCGATGCTCTAAATTGAGCATTCCTGTCTCCCTCAGCACTTCATCACCGACAAGCTGTACGAGCATGACGCTCAGTGAAGCTAAGAGCGGCCAACTGATATTTGAATATTCTATCCTCTAAGTAACATCAGTAGTCCACACATGAGTGTACTTGAGCTTGGTACAGGCTAAGAAGTTTTTCTGGTGTAAAATATCGCCTAACCTTAAAGAAGATGCCAAGTTTTCTCGCAGCTGTTCTTGCTTTATATTCAAGTGAGTGTCTGAAGGTGAGATCTGACAATAGCTGGATCCCAAGAAACTCGAGGTTGTCCGTTACTTGTAGAGTAAACACCTTTAAGTAGGAGTCAAGTTAAACGACCTTTATTTTGTAGAGAAGTTACACGCCTGACTCCTTTTGTCGTTAAGTTTATACTGCTTTGATTCTCCCGAAATGGTGCAATAATTGCTGTAGTAGAGCGCTTGTACGAATCGCATTTAGTTACCAACTGATGTGTATCTGATCTCATCTACTAAAATTATGATAACCTCCTCACTGTGTTTGTCTTTTTTTGTCATATACTGGGATCAGCCAGTTTATATATATTGATATATATAATAGGCTTGTAAACCGGACTGATGGTGACGACTATGATAATAGATCGAGGTTTCAGAATTTCTGTGTCATCATATTGTCGTACTACAAAGTTATTATATTGTTTTTATATAGCCATACGATATTATTATCTATACATATGAATAAAATAATTTAAAAATAACAGCTTTTTACGAAATGGATATGAAAGTATATAGGTACTTTTAGCTACAAACAATTTTTAAATTTTTGCCTGTCTGTTTATTTCGGCAGTTCTCAAAAACGGTTCGATCGGTTTTGTCAGGACTTTCACTAGCCGATAGCCCATGTTACATAGTAACGTAACTTATAACATTATAACATACTTAAAACTTATTATTAAATAAAAAAAATAATCTCCAGAACTGCGCGTACCTAGATCATTTTTTTTGGTACATTCCAAACGGTCCAAGTCGCACGTAACATAATATTATCTAAAATGATTACATAATTATACATTTTTTTCCATGTCACTACAATAAAATTAAAAAAAATTAGGTTCTTCGTTCTAAGGAGCATAACAATAAGAAATGTACATAAAATGTCTTATTTCGGTACTAGTTGCTGCACTTAGAATTTTACCTTCAATTTGCTGAAATTATAGCTTTGCTAGATTGTTATAAGATTAAATGAAGAATTCACAACAATCTATTGAAGATTAGAAAAAAATATTCTCAATAATAAAGTTGTAAACATTTCTTTTAGGAATATGATAACATTTCATCGACAAAGCGGAAATAATGTTGTATTTGATATATACGGTCGAATATAACTGGTAAGAAGTTATTCACGCATCATTTACCTCGAAAAGGAATGTGAAAAGGGTTCTAAATTAATTGTGATGGCCTTTCATACAGTTCAGTAGGTTTCATTTTCATTGTCATTTCTCTGATATTGATGGAATGTACCAGTATCGTATAACCAATAATTATACATCCCGTTAGCTTTTCTTTTATACTATTGGAGGAAAACAAACAGGTGGGTCACCTGCTGTTAAGTGATCACCACTGTCCATGGACACCAGCAAGACCAGAGGAGTCACAAGTATGTTGCCAGCCTGTGTTAGTGGGGAAGGGGAGAGGAGAGGAATTGGGCAAGGGAGAGGAGGAGATGGGCCTCCGTCACTCTCACTGACCGAACGAAACGCAACAATGCAAGCACTGTTACTTCACATCGGTTTTTTATGGATCGGGTGTTACTACTCCGGGGGAGCCGACTCATTTATGCTGAAACATGTTATAACTTCAGAGTGGCTCTAGCGCCTACAGAACTCACTACACCCGACGGTACTGTGGTTTAATATAGATGGAAAGAGGATTGACTATAATTTTTGTATTTTCTATATAATTAGCTCATATATTAAGCTCCTTTTTTAACTTGATTTAGAACGAGTATCAAGTACTGAGTATCTTGCAAAAATATTGCGAACGAGTAACCAGTCACCCAGTATATATTTATATAACAAATTTCTCTTTCTACTAATTTATTTTTGTAATGGTAACTGATTTAATAAACTATACATAAACTTGATTTTGCTATCGCTTAATTCTTATGTTTAATATTTTCCCAATAATTTATAGCTTCTCGAATTGTTTACAGAATATCTGCTCGTTCTCATTCAATTTATTCCACGACACACAATAATATGACAAATTCGATTAAGCTCTTCCACTATACTCCTAATCATGTTCTCACCATATCCAAACTACATTAGGGGGTAAATACGACGGACAAAATAATAGCACATTCCTAACATCCACCTCATAATTTAATACATGCTATGACAAATGCAAACTGATTAGGAAATTAGACCTTCTTCCATCAGAATAGGGGCGCGTAGGCTTCGACTGAACATTGAAAATGGGGAGTTACTAATGGAAGTGTGAAATACGATAGCATTCAGCCGAATACATTATTCAAATTTAGTAACAACGTTTTTATTATAATATTTTGAAGACGTGAAAAGAATTGTGAGCGAGGAATTTTTTTCGCCTACTGAGTACCTACGGTCCGCAATAAAAGGAAACCTGAGGGCATGACAGACATTTTTATGTATTATGTTTACGTTACGAATATATCTTGAAAGTATTAATTGATGATTTTTATAATTTACCATCAATAATTGCTATATGTAAATACTTCACTACAAAAGTTAATTTTTAGTTAGAATAAAAAGGAATAGTTTAAAGCATAAAATAAATCAACTCCATTTCCACTGTAAAATTCTAATGGTTATTTACTTATTACGACCACCGTGCTCGCCAATCGCTGCGTATCCGAATTTGGATAGGTTAAGTGAGACATGTGAAACAAAGACGTCGCCCGCGTTTGGATAAATTAGGTTAGACATGTGAAACCAAGACAGCATAAGATGGCCACTTTCGGATAAGTTAGGTTACATGTGCAAAATAAAGGCGCACGAGCTGACTGTGCCAGCAATTCGGATAGATTAGGATAGACATGCGAAACAAAAACAGCACGAGCCGGCTGCTTTCAGACAGGTTAGGTTATTCATGCGAAATAAAGACAGCACGGCCTGGCCGCGGCAGCAATTCGGATAGGTTAGGTTACATATGCGAAACAAAGACAGTATTAGTCAATCGCGGCAGTTTAATGTATAAAATATATCAAAATGAACCAATTTGGGTTTTGTCTAAAAACTATGATTAGATGGTAACTTGAAAAGGTTACAATTAAGATTATATTAGAAGGTTAGCAACCATTATACTTTAAAATTCTCACATTAAATTTATTGTAAGCAAAGTAAGTTTTAATTGAATTTTGAATTAAAATAAACGCTTGACTAAGTTATAGTACAATGAAATAAACATGTAACAACAACAACTTTAACATAAGCAATATATAACTTTATAGAAAGCAGCAGTAGATTTAGCTATTTTCTCAAATCCAATAACGCAATATCAATGTGGTGCACGCCATGAATCCGATTAGACTGGATAAACAAACATTATTTACAAAGTTTCACTTGGATCCGTGTTCTGTTCGTTCATTGCTTATTGAGTTTTGTTTTGTTTGTGATTGCATATGCAGTGGATCTTTTGTTGGTTTGATATTGATATGAATGCTGAATTCATTGAATAATTCTGAATATTGCATATATTTATCTTTTTTTATATACATCTTTTAGTATATAGCACTCAGCTATTTCTGACCCATCGATATATAATCATAAATTATTCTTCATATTGTCAGAGAGCTATTATAAATGTCATTATATATATATTTCATTCTAAAAATTTATTTTGTAGTAATTATTAGCTTAGGAAAAAACAAATAGAGTCAATTCATGGTAAAAATATGCTTGGTTTACAATTTTTTTTTTGTTAAAAATGTTGTCCGTTTACTGTCCCTGTCCTGCGTATCCAGCTCATACCGTTTGCCCCAATTCACACATTGCGGAACCCCGTAGAAATTATTAAAACGGGCTTATCAAAATTTAATGAAATAAATTTTAGGAACTCTATAACTTCGTATTAAATAAAATCGTGATTTTTTTAGATGTAAGCTAAGCATTTTAGAAATATAGTTAAAAAAGTTTGATTAAATCATTATTAAAATTAATTATATCCCGTAGTTTTTGTATATTGCGCGTACAGAAAAAGATCTCTACCATTTTCTTAATATAGAATTGGACAATATTAGGTGTGATTACTTAATCAAGCACTTAATTATGGTTTAACATGTGGAAGATACAAACTTCTAAACATTTTTACGGATGTGTGTGTAGGGATAAGTAATTTTGTGGTATAGAATAGTGTGTTTATGTGGAATTGTAAATTTTGAAATTATTTATAGTTATAAATTATAAAAAAGACAAGTCGTTTTGTCTCATCATAAGTTGATGACTTTTTTTCTCGAACTGACTACGCTATTATTTATTTTTTGGCCTTTACAGCTTCACCGGACTACTAAGGCGAGCGCTTAAGGCACTCAGCCGATTTTACTTTGGTAACTAGCTCAAGGGTGCTCGGCACACCTCGGCTTGGCCGTTACCTAGAAAAATTCCGATCTGTCCTAGCTAAACTATGCTAAGCTATACATGTATCCATTTTTGGATCGTGCAATTAAAATTGCATGATACAAAAACACAACATGTAATTCGGAAAGAGACAAACTAAACCTACTCGATTCAGTTCGATAAGGGAAAAAAGTAAAGTAAAGTGTGTAAGGTGCATGTCTGATTAACTATGTATGTGTAAAATCGATGTGGTGTGTACTGTATCGCGATAGCAAAATCTCTGCATCCACCCGGGTGGCCTCGAACAAAGACATTACCAAGAAAACGCGAACAAATAGTGTGCGGGTATAAAAACGATAGCTCTCTGCCCGTGACGCACGAGACAGGGATTCGCGATGTGGCCGGCCACAGATAAAATTTTAAAAGAGATCGAATTTATAGTTTAAACGAACGGCACCGGCGCCGGGATCTAAAAATAGCAATAAAAATGACAACATTATTATTATTATATACAAGATAGATATAAACACGCGAGTTTATTCTATCTTATATTAGAAATAGTATTATTATTTCGAGACGGCAGCGCGAATGGGGCGCACGAATGGAGACTTGTTTGAGGTCGTTCACGACCTCGTCGTACGCGGAGATCTCTGAGATCTCGTGAAAGACTAGGAGTTGGGCTGACCAGTCCATGCCGAATAGAGTGGAGGGGACTGTGGTGTCTGCCTGTGAAGGCTTAGCCGCCTGAGAACGAGGAGTAGGCTGAGATGCGATCTTGGGGGCCCACGGGGCCTGAGGGGCCCGTGCGGGACGGAGGGGTGCGCTAGGTGCGGGTACGGACGCTGCCGGCGCACGAGATGTGCTCAGCAGGCTCGGAAAGGCCTCTCTAGAGTTGAGAGACGGAGGTCGGGGGCAAACGGGAGCGGCGAGAGCCGTGGAAGGGGAGACCTGCCTGTGATAGCGAGGGCGACGAGTGCGGGGGGCGCGGGGGGCGCGGGGGCAACCGCGATAATTCGCGGTGTGCCCGGTCGCACCACATAGGACGCAAATAGGAGGCTCAGAGGAGGTCGGGGTGCGGATGCACTCCCTAGTGGAGTGATCTCCGAGACATTTTACACACCTGGGATGCAGGTGGCAATTTCGGGCGGAATGTCCGTACACCTGACAGTTGTGACATTGGGAGGGTACGAACGTTTTGCGCGGGGGCTCAGCGGTAACACCGGTGAGGCCGCACAGAGACGAGTGAGATAAAATAGCTTTCCCTCTCTAGTGCGGTCTAGAATGACCAGCACTAGATTGTAGGGAGCTTTCGTGCGGGGGTGGTACATATTATGTACCTCTCTAACTGGAAAATCTTGCGACTTAAGGTCGGAGGAGATCTCTTCTATCGGGATCTCTGCTAGGACTCTGCGGAGGACTACTCGCAAGGGACGCTCGTCTTCGAGCGCGTGGGTGAAATAACCAAACTCCTTTTCTGTAAGAAAAGAAGTCAGTCAGCGGTGATCGTCGGTGGTAGGGACTTTCACTTGAATACCGGCAAAAGTATTGACGGCAGAAATGAAGAAGATCTTCCTCGAGTTCAAACTCGCAGAAATCGTGACCCAAGACGACTTGTATTGAATCGTAACGGGTGGAGGTGGGCGGGGCTTCTTATTTGAAGCACGGGGGTGTGGCTAGACACCGACGCGGTGTTAACCTTCCGGCCGAGTTCCGTTTGCACGGAACCGGCCGGAGACACGGGACGGGAAGAGCCGGCTTTCCGGCCGTGTGAAACGGTAATAAAACCATCGTCGGAGAGCTTGACTACCGTTATGGACGGATCAACGTCCATATTCGAGTCTGGGAGTGAGCGAGAGAGAGAGTCGACACTTTTGTCTAACGGAAGTGATGAAAAAGAATTCGCTACTGCGACATTAACGGAGGGCTTGGAGGAGGGCTGCGCATTCGCAGGTCTCTCCTTCTGCGGCTTCTTGGCCTTGGGCTTCCTATCAGAGACAGGGGTACGTGAGCGGCCAGACTCACTATCAGATTCTTCCTCCCAAGTGGGATCCGGTGAGGTAGGAATTGGTAGGCTTTAGGATCGGTATTGTGATTATGTGCCAAATCTGGCGGGAGGGAATGCACACTCTGCAATTTCCTATGAAACTCAGACAAATTTTGTCGAATACGCGCGGAATTAGCATCAGAAAATGCCATATCGGGGCCTGAGGAGGGGTGCGGGGCGGGAGAAGACATTACAAACATCCCTGCCAGAGGGGCAGAGGGGCGCGTCTTGTTGAAGTTAACGGACTCTGAAGTCCGGGCCAAAAGGAGACTGTGGGCGGAGTGCAGTGCCTCACAGGGGACCTACAGTGCCTAGGGGGAGGCCCTAACACTTTTTTCTTCGGCTGCATGACGACACGGTACGGATATGTAGTGGTAGAGCCAAGCTGAAGTTATTATTGTTTTTACCACGAATGGGTCGGCTCGTCCGGGGAAGCACCACTCTCTCACAGAAAACCGACGTGAAGTAACAGTGCTTGCATTGTTGCGTTTTGTTCGGTCTGTGAGAGAGCCGGAGACCCACGTACTTTTCTCCTCCCTCCTTCCCTTTCTGTCCCACCCGCCCTCCTCCCAAACACAGGCTGGCAACGCACTTGTGACTCCCCTGGTTGTTGCAAGTGTCTTTGGACAGTGGTGATCACCTAACATCAGGTGACCCATCTGTTCGTTTGCCTCCTATGATATAAAAAAAAGAAAATAAAAAACAGGGAGCTCGAACCACGGAGCGTAGCACGAAGCGCTGAACTCCCTGGAACGCGAACCGGCGACACGCAGCACACGGAGAACACACAGAACGCACTGAAAAGTGCGATTAGTGTTGCACCGAAAAGTGCAGTTTGCTGCTTTCTGATAAGAACGCCTTACGATTGACTCCTCTGAACGTCTCAAAGAAACGTGAGAGTAACGAGCGTACCGAAATACCGAAAACTTTCGACGTGAAACACGGTCGCGTAACCGCGTCGCGAACACTTACAAAAAATCGGAAACGTAACACGAATAAAAATTCACGTCGAAAAACGATATGAGCGCACGCGTCCGACCCGCACGGCGGCACGAATCGGACTTTTCACAAGTTGATGACTAAAGATGACTAAAGACTGAGAATAAACGGGACCGATAAAGTGATGATTACTATTTTGCTTTTCATTGACAAGTAAACAACTGGATCTGAAAATGATATTTTTTTTGGTAAATCTTAATTAACTGTTAAACAAATTTATTCCCTGCTAAAATTACCGCTATGCGCCTCAAGCAGTGTTCACTTTAAAAATAAAAAATATATAAATTTAGAACGTTATACGCAGTACAGCATGTATATATATCATCTTGCAATAAATAAATAAATTATCATATTAATGGATTCTTAAGACTAAACGTCATTGTTCATATGATTATTGTCATGAAAATATGGATTAATCGAGAACACGCGGTAGAAGTCACATTTTTCCTTCCGCAACACTTAAAGCTCCGCAATGGTCCGACGAAATATTTACAGCCGTTGTAATGGATGATTTCGCTCGTTAATGGCGACGTGTTTCTGTTAAATCGTGCTAATTGTATTATATAAATCATTGCAAGAAAATATTCTTTTTTTCTTTAATACTTGCTGCGTATTGTGATGAGTTTTGAAATAGTCACGTTGATAAATATATTTCCGTGATTAATTAGTGTATATTTGTAGTGTATATTAACATGAACCAATATCATATAAAAAAAAACCTATTTACATATTGCCTAAAATATAAAAATGAAGCTTAGTGTGTTGTTGAGCGCAAATCTCGAGAACGTTTGAACCGATTTTGCTAACTTTTTTTTTGTTGTGTTTGGTGTTGTCAGGAGAAGGTTCTTATGCGCAAATTAAAAAAATCGCATATTTTAATACTCTTAAGGCGCGAATGGAGTTTGCTGCCATTCAGTAATAATATTGTGTCCGTTAATTCTTTTGATCTATACTTTTTTATATCATGTAGGAGGCAATCGGACAGGCGGCTCACCTGATGTTAAGAGTATACCGCCGTCCATAGACACCAGCAATACCAGAGGAGTTGCAAGATCGTTGCCTGCCTATGTTTGGGGGAATGGGGGAAGGGAGAGAAGAGGGAAGTGGTAGGGAGAGGACAAGGGAGGGGAAGGGGGAAGTGGGTACTCTTAATAATAATGCTTCTAAATATGGGCTTGTCAATTATACCTATTCCTCAGACTGTTTACTTACTCCTGTTTGGTCTTTACTAACTGATTTATTCAGTTTACAAAAGCTGTTCTACTTTTAGTGCCTGAGATATTTTTCTTACAACTTCGACATACTTAATGACATATAAAGATAGTTCTTCCATGAAATTAATTTTGATTCTATGTGTTGGTAATTAAAAACTGTAATGTCGTAGAAAGCATTTTTAGACACCACTTCGGTCTGCGTATTTTCCAATATTGGAGCAAACTAAAGTTGTCGGTAAAGAAAGATTTCTTGATGGAACTACGATACGGTTAAAGAGTTTCTTCTAATCGCTGTTTAAGTAGCCTTCTCTATGTAAGTCTTTCTTTGCCGCGTACCTCTAACGTGGGTGTCGATAACTTTTGCTAAGTATTTCTTCAGATTTTTTTTTGCTGTGACTATGTTAGCACACCTTTGGCTTCTTTTGCCATGCTGTTTTGTTTTATATACTTAGTTGCGTGAGTTTATAGGTCTAGCTTAACACTATATTTTAATTTTATTATCTAGTGCTTGTTATTTTGTCTAGCTATTTCACTTGTCCTATGGTTTTAAGGCCTATGTTGCGGTCATACAAAGATAAACATGAAATGTTTGCATAAATACCTTTTACATTTGGTTAGGTCTGCAAATTTATTATAAATTTTAGCGCGTATCTATTTCTGTTCTGAATTCATGAGTTATTCATTTTGTATACTCGATGTATTCAATTTTAGTTTCATAAAGCTGTTTTAGCGATTTATTCAGACTTATATGAAGTCACATCGTTCAGATATTCGGTACTTTTGAATTCCATATTTATTACAGTTATTTATTGTAATTTATATATGGTATAATTCATCATTTCTATCATTTCTTTATTTATATATTTAATAATAATATTAAGATATATCAAGGCAGAATTACACCCATGGTCATTTAATTGCAAACCTAACATAACATGAATTATGTTAATTAAATTATTGATATATTAAGACATATTGACAATTTATATTTATATATATTATAGCGACAATAATTTTCATATTATAAAAATCGGTCATGGACGAGAATTAAACAAGCGAAAATAGTAGGATTTACCATGTACCTTAATGTCTATATGTAACTGGGCTACATATTCCAAATATATAGATTAATATATTTTTAGGAAAAGAATATGAAAGTTATGAATTCATTTCAAAGTTATTTTCAATGACAGTATATTAGGGATAACTTAAATAGTCATAAAATATGTAGAAGATTATGCAAAGAACTGATTGTCAACTTCCAATAAGTGAACCGTCAATAGAAGTAGAAATAGTAGTTGTAAATCTAAAAAAAGACAGTGTTGTATGAAGTATAGGCGTAGTTACCGCTTTATCAGCTGTGTTGTTGAAACGGGGCCCCAATTTGTATAAAAAAATCATAAATCTTCACCACAATTACAATGATACTCTCTGAATAAATAAGTCATGAATATATGAAGAGACAGTGTACGTAGGTCCTAATGATTTCCATCTCAAATGTCGTGGAAGATATGATATATTCAACATTAATAAATTACATACATCTCCCTAAGAAATTCTGATACCGAGATTCCTTAAGATTAGCTACGGCGCTGGTATGACGGAATAGTTGCGGAAATTATTTATTATATAAACAAGTACTATCATGTTTACTCTCAGTAGAAAGAGATTCAAAGAATACGTGTGATTGAAACATTACTACTAAACGATCATATTATCAGTCATCAGATACGAGGAAGCTCAATTCTCCTATGGACTTCCCATTCCCACTATACTAAACATCAAAAACTTACCCACGATTACATCCCAATATCGGTGATTGAATTCATAGCACATAACACTTATCAGAATTCACTTTGTCGGTAATTCTGACTCATTAGGAGGCATACGAATTGACTACTTAAAGACCGCTTGATATAGTACGCCACATGGGACATTTTACGACGGAGCTGTAAAAGTATATGTAGTCTTAAATGAGACATAAACAGAGGGACGTGTAAACTAATGTCGCACATTTATTTTATTAGCGTCATTAATTCCTACGCTTTCGTTGCCGAAACGACTTTCCTCTCGCACGATGGAAGTTGACATATCTGGACATAGTTGCTGTCCGAGTTTCTCCCTAAGTGAAGGAATAATTTCTAAATTACGACTTACAGTTTCATTTATCTCATTTATTTTTTCCTTAAATTAGATATAGTTTATATTAGTATCACGGGAATAGCTGCTAATTATGTACATATTTATTTATCGACCGACATATGTTTTGTATGGCCTGTAGAAGATTCAGTTGCAACAAGCACTACAGTCACACTTATTTCTACTACAAAACAGCATTATTTGCGCTTTTATTTACCTAGTGTTACATAGCTACCCTGTTTATTCTTGTTTTATATTTATTAATCACTTCTGACCTGACAATATCTTCGAGCTGATAATACAAAATTATGAGAGACGGTGGTATGTTGAACAATATATTTTTAAGATTCCACACATTCTAAAATGATACATATTACTTTAAATTAAAGTAATAGATTACCATTTATTTAAGACATCTATTTATTTATTTACATATGGATAAAGCAACAGTCGACAATCAAAAATAATAATACAATAACAATAATAAAAAGAAGTAAACTAAACTGAAGACCTAAAACACTTTATCAAATAGAAACTTAACTTACACTAATCATAATAATAATAAGAAAATAATAATTGTTTAAATATTTAGATACATTGGATTTAAACAAACTATATATAAAAGAATAAACGAAAAAGTTCTAATGAATTCATTTATGAAAACTAAAATAAACACATGAAAAAAAACCGGGATGGTAAACATAAATAATGAATATTAAAATATAATATAGAAACTGTTGTTGAGATGGTCATGGATATAAAATGTGTTTAATTGCCTTTCTGAATTTGAATGCCCTATGGTCAAATATGTCTAATGAAATATGTTTGCTTACAAGCTCATTATATATACGAGTCATACGTACAATTGGATTGAAATAAGAAGTATTATTCATATAAGTTTTAAGAACAAATGTTTTAGGAAAACGTTTACTAAAATTGGTGTTAAAATTAAGAGACTCTAGCAAGGAGGGAGCTGAAATATAATTGTGCAGTAATTTATGAAGAAATACTAGATCATGTTGAATTCTACGAACATGTAGTGGTATAATGTTATATTTATTTAATCTTTCATAGTATGAAGAGACACTGCGAGCATAACCATACCTGTAACATAGAATTTTTGAAAATATTTAAAATATAAAATATTCTTTTATCTATAATAAAAATTATATTTTAAGAGTTGCTTCCACAATCACTACATATTAATAGATTTGTCTCTTGTTTGCCGGAGCCAGTCTCCAGTTAAATAGATTTTGATGAGAGTTTGACTGGCAGATTACAGATAGCGATCTTTCCCGGAAAGTAGTAATAAAGTATTATGATGGTGTAAAAAAATGACAAAATTACAGATTATATGCCTATTAAAATCGAATCTATACTAATATTATAAAGAGGTAAAGTTTGTGAGTTTGTGACGTTGTGACGTTGTAGGGGGTAATCTCAGGAACTACTAGTTCGATTTGAAAAAAATCTTTCAATGTTACATAGCTCATTTATCGAGGATGGTTATAGGCTAAGAGGCTAACATCATCACGCTAAGAACAATAGGAGCGGAGCACCGGTAAAAAATGTTTAAATATCGGGTTTTTTCCTGTTGAGAACTTCCGCTGCGTGTTAAGATTAACTCAAAGTAACTATTCCATGCGAATGAAGTCGCAGGCAGAAGCTAGTTGTAAATACTTTGAACCATCCTCGCAAGAACAAAGTTGCGACTACCAGCTAGTTTTTAAATAATGTAAAAATTGAATACGTTTTATTAACAGATAAATAAACATGCTCCGTGAGTCGCGAACCGAGCGCAATCCAGGCAGTCGTGCGCGCCGCTGTGGTGCCGAGCTTAAAATGTAGAATATTTACCCGCATTAAAATAAACAGGCACACGTGCTCCGATGGACATTTTAGTATGAGCGTCAATGATTCTGCACGCGCGAATAGACAAGCACCTGTTGTTTGCATTAAACGCATCTTTATCATGACAAAATTTTATGCGAAGTTTCGCTGCAACTCCGGACTACATTTTTTGTCATTAACAGAGTATTAAACAGAAAAAAAAATCAAAGTAAAGCTGCAAAAACCTACAAACATGCCTTCTTCTTAATTCTAATATCAGAGTTTTTTTTTTTTTATATTTTGTTTTAGTCTGCAGACTCTTGGTCCGCACCTTTTTTTTGCTTATATGTAGTTTTTTTTTTTTTTTACGTAAAAATCGTATCCGTGTAAATCCGTGTGTATCAGAGTTATAATACTTCTTACTTTTTAAGACGTTTTTAAGTCCTAATATAATTTCTCAGATGTTTGTTTAGAAGCAGATATAACATTGGTTAATGCAAGATTGTATTTCGCTAATTGTAAGTTAAATTGTAAGCTATCTCAACCACTATAGATTAGGTGTACTTCATAATGGCACGGTCAGGAGTATTGTGTTTTGTGATCAGCTGATATATTATATTTACTAATAAAGCAAAGTGGAATAGTGCTTTTACCCGAATGGATCGGTGTGAGGGAAGTTTTTTCCAAGGCTTAGTAAAACCTAAGTACACATAATAATTACAATGCTCAGACCGATACAAATCTTAGGTAGTGGAATATACAATAAGATGACCGCGAAACACTGTACAATGTATTCTGTCTTACTCTCTCCCACGTTGAATCCTATGGATTTTGTATATAAGCTATACTTACCTCTTTTTTGGCATAGGGCTAAATAAGTTTTCATTTCAAAAATACTTTTGCATCATTACTTATTGTTTTTATAAAGTTCTAGAAAACCGACGTGAAGTGTTTGCATTGTTGCGTTTCGTTCGGTCAGTGAAAGCGCTGGAGGCCTACCTCCCTTCTTACCTCAACATAGGTTGGCAACGCACTTGCGACTCCCCTGGTGTTGCAAGGTCTGTTCTTTTGCCTCCTATGACAAAAAAAACATGGTATACTAAATAATTTTACATTTTTTCCAAGTCACCACATAATGAAGTAATAAGGTTGGAAATATGAATCATAATACATCAACAGCCACCCCTCTCTATTACGCGAAGGCTTGCATCGGCTAAGCCGAGCTTATTTTTCAACGTCATTAGCGTCACAATGTTAAAGGATCACGCATTATTTGCAGTAATGTGATTATGCTCTGGGAAATGTTAGGGTGACGGTTATGAAATGTATGAAAAAATATAAAGAATCTATCTTTATGCATGATTTAACAGAATACAAAGGGATTGATGTACCTACGTGAAGAAAGAGAGTTCAAAAATATAATGTTAAGCATATGATTCATGTTATTTTGTCTCAGTGTTAATGCTTATCATAGTGACGTCACCTTCTCGATGATGAAGACAAACGTTTCAATAAACATAGACATCATAAAATTGAATCGATTTCACAATGGATAACGACGTGGCTACTTATTATACTAATTGCTCTATTTGGCACAAATTTGTTGTATTTTGTCTAGTAAGTTTCTTGTTAGATAGAATGTCAAAAGCGCTTTTATTAAGGGCTTACCAGATTAGGCCCCCGTCGGCAGCGGCTCAAGCCTAGGTCCGTTCCTTCAGCGTTGAGCCCTCGAGTGCGCTGCTCGCGCGATACAGTGACACAAAATCTTTACACCCCCCTCCCCCCCATGCATGTGCACGCATACACGCTTACGCATGAAAGTGGACGTGTTTTGTTTCCTTCCCTTATCGAACTGAAATAGTTTGGAAAATTATCCGATACGAAATATATATAAGAGTTGTTGAGGTATGTATGCTTGGTACACATATATGCTCCAACAACTCATATATGTATGAATAGTTAGCTTAGGTTAGCTCAGATAGATCGCGAATTGTAGGGGGAGATGGGGTACATTGATACATGGGGCACATAGATACAGTCAATATAAATCGAAAACGAAACACGTTAGAGAAGCCGTCCGCCACACATAGAAAGGTAATCATACACCCTACACGCACACTAGAGAGGAGCAATATTCATTCGACGATTAGCGCTTGGCACGTGTAAACTTGTTTCTGAGGTTCGCAACAAAATTTTCGTAGTTTTCTTTCGGATGTGATTCTACTAATATATTTAGTGTTACCTGTGATATATTGAGATAATTAGTAAGTACATACCCGTCATTACATTATGTAAATTTAATTTTCTTTTATTATTAATTGCTATAATTTTTACAAAATACTTATTTCGATTGTAGTAGACAGGGGCACATTGATGCAAGCACTGTCGGGGCACTTTGATACGTATCAATGTGCCCCAATATTACTTTAAGGAAACCTTTTTTTTTTCGAAATGAAAATGCTGTTAACATGGAAAGGTCTTCACAACTTCACCGAAGTATAAAATTAAGAAAACCCGAGAACACAAGTGTTGCCCGAACATTTACCGCCCCACCGCAGTAAATGATCTTCAGTTAACGTAGGAAAGAAGCAACCTTATAAGTATTTTGTTGGAAAAATAGTGTCAAGATACTCTGATAACCAGAACGACTTTCTAGTCTCTTTTGTAAAGCTTAAACCAACTGGAACTTTTGTGTTGCCTGATATAAAAGACGAAGCTTTGGTTAATATTTCTGATATTGTGTTGAAGTTACCAAATCCTTTTTTTTTCGATCTGACTACCCTATTGACCCAGCAAGGTCTTAACAGATTCACCGGACTACTAAACAAATCCTATAGTAAAGAAAGGCACTAGTAGAACAGCTTGTCTATTCAAATTCAAGATAAATTTGTTAAGTGATGTTTGATTAAGTCAGTAAAATAATTATTTTATTTTATCGTTTAAGTATAAAACCAGTTATGACTGATTAGACCAAATAAAGAATGATTATACAATATGTTATTGTTTAAGTATATTTCATGGCACAGTTTATTGTTTGGGTATACTTGTTCCATTTTTATATAAAAAGCGTAAAAACATTTATTTCCCTTAGTACTAGATTAAATTTATGTACACATAATTTAGCACAAAGTGGAAAATAAGTATTTAATAAATAAATATCACAAAAATCAATAAAACTTGTTTAATTTGTAGAAATGTTTCTATGAATCAAACTACCCCAGTATATGTATCAATGTACCCCACGCCTGGGGTCCATTGATACAAATTTCATTTTTTAGTAAATAGGCTCTAATATTTTTTATGATTAAACCTAACAGTTATTTAGACTTTAAAAAGTTAGCTAAATATATATTGTATAGATTATAAATATTAAATTGGATGTTACTGTCAATAGGTCGCTTTTTATTGGGTCTAAGTAAAAATCGTATCAAGGGTCCCCAACTCCCCCTACGTATGAGGCAACAACCCAAGTCGAGGTGTGCCGTGCACCCCTGAGCTGGTTGCCCAAATAGAATCGGCTGAGTGCCGCAAGCACTCGCTTTAGTAGTCCGGTGAAACTGTTAAGACCTTGCTAGGTCAATAACGTAGTCAGATCGAAAAAAAAGCTTTATTAAGTTTTTTATGTTTATCAAAATCAAAAATACTTTGTTCAATTAACTATCATATATGCATATACTCGTAGGTGGTAGAGCCACGCTGAAGCTATTACTGGCTTCAGTATGAATGGGTCGGCTCGTCCGTAGTACCACACTCTCACAGAAAACAGACGTGAAGTAACATTGCTTGCATTGTTGCGTTTCGTTCAGTCAATGAGAACGGCGGAAGCCCACCTCTCTTCACCTTCTCCCTCTCCTCTTCCCTTCCTCTCATTTTCTCTTCCAATACAGACTGGCAACGCACTTCCGACTCCCCTAGTGTTGCAAGTGTCTATGGAAGATATTATTAAGATTATCACTTAACATCAGTTCACCCACTTGTGCGTTTGCCTCCTATAATATATAAAATAACATATATGTTTACTAATTTTTAACTAATTGGTACTTATATTCACCGAAAACTATTTATAATACTCTACATAAAAACGATAACCTTTATTTCACTTGACATGCTAAATAAACTTAACTCGGACTTGTACTATTTTCGTAAGAGAAATGTTTATATTAACAAAGGCACTGCCCTATCGCGTGCTCTGATCCATGTTAATACAAACAGACACGAATAACAGTGTGGAAATGTCAAGAAATATCACAACTTTCGTGAAAGGCTCGCCTCTATGTGGCATAAGCATGCAAGTGCATCAGCAAACAAGGCGCTAAAATTCATATAGCTATCGATTTGTGGTAACTTGTTTTTCATTTGAAAACTTTTATAGAGAATTGTGTTATTTGTGCAGTGAATTGCAATCAGTGATTTCTGTCACGCGACAGACTCATAAACTTCTTCAGCTATGCGATACTGTCATAGTAAATGCCAAATGTCCTCTTATTTGTTTGAAATATTGAGTTACTCACTTTTAAAGTTATACATTTTGGAAAAGGCAAAATTGTTGCGTATATATGGATACTACATAAACGAAGACTATTTTATCTTTAGAAAATTAATGGTTAATCGAGTGGAAATAAAGCCGCTAGCCTTTTTGGGATGTATATTGCTATCGTTGGTTTAGAAGGGACTGCAAACGACGATAATGACAACAAAAAATTGTATAAAAATTCAGTATAATAAGTTGATTCACAATGGGAACTGACTTTATTCTAAGTTCCTATTAAGATTGGCTCATACATACTTGATTAATACCATACACTTCTACATAGCATTGATTGGCTGCTACCACGTATCATTTTAACAAATAAAAAAAATAATTTTATTTGCGTGTACCCAGAACAGTTAAATTTGCTAGTGGTAACAAATAAAGCGAAAAATAATTATTGGATAGCTAAGTGAATTTAGGAAGGAAGGAGGAAAGGTGGGCGGAACGGTAGCTTGTTCGTTCAGAAACGAAAAAAAAAGCGTAATACGACGAATTGACCTAGCAAGGTCTTAACAGCTTCACCGGACTACTAAAGCGAGCGCTTAAGGCACTCAGCCGATTTTATTTTGGCAACCATCTCAAGGGTGCACGGCACACCTCGGCTTGGCTGTTACCTGTTGCTTGCAAAATCGCGATTTATCTTAGGTAACCTAGCTAACTATTCATATATATATGAGTTGTTGAAACGTATATGTGTACCAAGCATACACGCCTCAACAACTCCTCCATATATTTATTATCGGAAAATGCGTAATACGCGCCAACAACTACAATTACAAGGTGTCAGACCAATGTAAACTTTTCCGTTGCGAGCGAGTGATCAAGATGCATATTCAGTTACTCGAACTAGTAACAATTCTACAGATGTGTCTCATAGGCAAATAAGCGAGTGATATTAATGGTGATATCATGGTCGACATCTTCATGATTTTGCCCTTATATATAAAATATTAAGTATTATTAATATTTCATTCCTTACATTAATAAGTTTTGGCTTATCGTACGGCATAACATGACAATTGTGTGCGACTGGATTGTGATCACCACACGCAAGATCATGCACCAGTAGAACACGAAATGTATCAATCGCCATAGTCGCATGTTTCCGTCGGTGTATATGCAGTGGATAAGTAGGGTATATCTAGCCAATAGTGTCGCTACTAAGAAGTACTTCGTGATAAACATATCGCAATGGCTATCTTTTAATTCGGTTTCTTGATAAAACAGCGTATATCCTCTAGCTACTGAGAAGTTTGTGATCGACAATTAACCGACGGCTGCTAATATTCATGAATTATAATAGATCGGTAGTCTTCATCATTTTATAATTTCTTTTTTATTGTAACATAGCAAAGTGACTGCACTGTGCCTGATGGTGAGCACAGTACAATCCAAAAACAATGGCGACCACCGAGAGACACGCCATCCCTAGACGGTCGCTGCTGTCATACCGGCCAGCGTAAATGTCCCTTCACGTTACGCTTGAAGGACCCTATATTATACGAAGGAGGGAACACACTAGCCGGGAGATTATTCCACAACTTCACGATACGGCAAAGATAAGAAGTTGCGAGCTTTTTAGCGCACTGTGCTTACTGCCAAGTACATAAACGGCAGTAAGTCATGCTACAATTAAAAAAAAAATTGGAACAATTTTTCTAACGCGGTTTGTGGTACAAATTAACTGCTAGAAAACATCACGTAAGGAATAAACGTTTTACCCCTCCATGCGAGCATCGAAATTTGAGAAGCCAGGCATCGTATACTGCTGATTGTTTAACCCCATTACTAAATATTTGTAAATTTCATTGAAACATTTATATTTAGCATTTAAACTATTTTTATGACTAGGAATTTCCACACAGTTCCACCAATCGTGTTTCAGTATAATTCCACTTCCATTCGTGACTGTTGAAGAATTTCTTTGCATGTTATATCCAATTTTCTATAGCACCTACGTAAATTCCGTTTCTGAAGTAAACGGCCTAAATTACTAACAATTTCTTACAAATGTAGAATTCCATACAACAAGTTAATATAAAGAATATGATCTAAGTAGATTTTCGTAAAAAATAGTTTTATTTTGGCTTATGAGACTACTGGAACTCATCGATAAATGCATAAACTTTTAACTTGATGGTAGTAGCTGGTTACTCGAACACTAGAGGTAATTACTATTCAAATTTATCATAATACTAGCCTCTGCCCGCGACTTCGTTCTCGTGGAATAGATACACTAACACTAACACGAAGCAGTTCTCAAGAGGGAAAACATCCCGATTTTGAAACGTTTTTCATCTGTGCTCCGCTACTATTGGTTTTAGCGTGATGATATATAGCCTATAACCATTCTTGATGAATGAGCTACATAACAATGAAATAATTATCGGATTATTATAAATCGGACCAGTAGTTCCTGAGATTACCCCCTACAACGTCACAATATCACGACGTCACAAACTCACAAACGTTACCTCTTTATAATATTAGTATAGATTTCGCTTCACCGTAAAGCTAAATTCTTATCAACTCGATTGTCATGTATTCTATAATTTAGCCTTCATCGCTTCATTCTGACTTTTTTTTATTTGTATTACTGTTAAAATCGTAAATTATTTTTTTAGGCGGTAGAGCCAGGCTGAAGTTGCACTGTTGCGTTTCGTTCGGTTAATGAGAGCGCCGGTAGACCACCTCCCCTCCCCATTCTTCTCATCTCCCTCATACACAGGCTGGCAACGCACTCGCTACTTCCCTGGTATTGTTAGTGTCTATGGACGGTGGTGATCACTTAACATCAGGTAACACACCCATTCGTTTGCCTCATATGAATATTAAAAAAAAAATTAAAAAAAAATCTACTTCTAGTGAAAGATTTTTCACGTGATGATAATTCCAGAATTTATAGATTATAAAAAATAATAATATAGTTTTAATAAACTTTTACATATAAGTCGTAGTTCGGTGAAGCTGTAAAGACCTTTCCAGGTAAACAGCGTTTTCATTTCGAAAAAAAAAATATAAGGATATATGGGTATAAAAATCCTAACTAATTTCGTATAGACGAATGTAGGTCTTTTTGTTGTTCACGCGTTATTATTTCATGCCCTAACTACCCACTACTTCCGTAGGTGGGAGAGCCACACTGAAGCTATTACTGGCTTTAGCATGATTGGGTCGGTTTGCCCGGGGTAGTACCACCCTCTCATAGAAAATCGACGTGAAGTAACACTGCTTGAATTGTTGTATTTCGTTCCGTTAGTGAGAGCGCTGTAATGTCGTCTTTAATGTAGTACATACGTTATAATTTCTTGTTGGTGTTTTATTATAATTGTGTAGAACACGTTTTATCGGAGGGGAATAAAATATAATCCCACGCTAAAAGTTTTATTTATTTTTAATCGGTATAATTAAAAAATCATAAAATAAAAATAAGCAATAACAATGACTGTGTGCGTATGCTGTACACGCATACACATTTACAGATCGTTTAATATAATTATTTATTATTGTGAAACCCAGACGAGTGCTGGTCACATCGTTGGCGATAACGATATATTTCGAAATATGTTAATAGGTTTAGGGGCAGTAACTAAAATACCATAACACTGATTTTATAAAGTTCTTTCGATTATTGAGTTACGTTTTTAATATTTTATATGTCCATTTAATTATTTACTTTCCTCTCGTATTTAAGTCGTGTCGTCATTAAAATTACAATAACTTTTGATAGATTGAACCGATTTTGATGAAACCAGGTCTAAATGTTACTTGGTGCGGCATCGACCCGGACACCGTGCAGCACACACTTTCCGAGTGTGCTGCGTGGGAGAAGCGGCGTCGCATTCTGGTTGCGGTGGTAGGAGGGGACCTCTCGCTGCCGAACTTGATTGCGGTCATGCTCGGCAGTGAGGCAATGTGAAACGCAATGGCCTCCTGCGAGGAAGTCGTCTCGCAGAAGGAGGCGGCGGAGAGGGCCCGTGAGGACGATCCTTTAAGCAGCTTTCTCCGCCAATGAAGAACAGGCAGGAGGAGGTGGCAGTTTGACCGTCTGCTCCCGCCACCGTAGCCGGACCTAGGGAAGGTAGGTCGGGGGCCTCATCTTTCCATTGCACAGGTCTGGTGGACGAGAAGGAGACGGCCGGTGTGTACCCGGCTATCTCCTTACAAGACGAGGCCCGGCGGCGGCACTTCTGCTGCTGGGCCACACCGCTTGGGCGGCACGATCAAGTTTATAGAAATCTCGTACCGCCCCAACCATAGCGGAAGACATACACTGTGGGGTTTTAGTCCGTGTGAGTCGGACATAACCCACCCTCTCCCTCAGGAGGATGGGTATCCATAAGAGATTTCCCCGTGTTAAAAAAAAAAGTATTACTCGAGGATATTCTTTCTTTCTTGTTTCATAGAAACAGACACACAGACATTATTAAAAATGATTAAAATGTATTCTATTATTTATTTTTGCACCTTTTTTGCACCAGCAACATTTTTTTCATGGAAATTGCAAAAGCACAGGCACGTTAGATTTACATTTTTATTATTGTATGTTTAAATAAATCCAGTACTGAAAATTTAACTACATATGATACTTACAAATATTTGGAATAAACTTTAAATATATAATTATTAGTGGAATTAAATGCAATACTAGAAGAAAAGACTCGCTCGCATAAAGTTTTAATCCTCTGTTTACACGGTTACACAGGTCTCCAAGGTTTGATACTTGTAATCCAGATTAAGGTTGATGTAGAAAAACGGCCGCGTCAAAGAAACTTAATGTACGATGTAATCTAGCGGCCAGGAAAACTTTGCTTATGTTTTATTCAAGACTTTTTACTTTATAGCTTAAATAAACAACGAAAAAATGTAAGGGTGTATTTATCTTAAATCTTTAAAAAATATTAGAGGAAAATTTGATTTTGGGGAACAACCACTGGTAGACAAAAAAGTGGAAGCAGTTACAAGAACTACAGACAAAGTAAAAACTCAAAGTAATTAAGTAACTGTGTTCTTTTTTTAATTTACACAATTTATTTCTAAAGTCTGAATTATTTAAATTTCATAAATTATAAACTGAAATTATTATCATTAATCTGGTTTCCACATCTATTTCTACTTATCTATATCAACTTCTTGCACTCTAAACAGTCATCTATACTAATATTATAAAGAGGTAAAGTTTGTGAGTTTGTGACGTTGCAATGTTGTGAAGTTGTAGGGGGTAATCTCGGGAAGTACTTGTCCGATTTGAATAATTCTTTCAGTGTTATATTAGCTATTAATCGAAAATATCATCACGCTAAGGCCAATAGGAACGGAGAACATATGAAAATGTTTTAAATTCGGGATGTTCTTTTCCTTTCAGAACGCGAACGAAGTCGCGGGCAGAAGCTAGTTATATTTATTTCTATAGAATATATGAATGAATCAAACATATAATGGGCTGCACAAGCTCGATACAAAATAATACAATGCAAATAATTTAATAATGCATGTACACAAGTATATACTATGCGTCGCTAATCTGGTTAAAGCGCAATACATCACAAACATGTCGAGAAAATTGGTGACGTGATTCCATAAGTAATTGACCTACATGTTTTTTTGTTTTTTAAATCACTCAGTGCGGCTAAAGAAGTTTTCACTTCAACAATAATAAATGGTAATTATAAAATACCAAAATTATCAATAGGTTTCTTTGCTTTGGGTATATCTTATAATATTTCAAAGTTACCATTTATGTATGTACAAAAATACTGTTTGAAGTTTTCTCAATGTATTAATTGAATTAAGTAAGAAAGCAACGTAAATTACTTTTATTTTTCATACAAATTCTTTACTTGAAACTTGTAAACATTTTGAACTAAAAATTAACTGAACAATATAGTCTTAATCAGTTCCTAGACTTACAAAAAAGCATTTTTTATCTAACGGCAAAAAGATCAAAGTGTAAATTATCATTGATACACGCTATTAGCAAAGGAAACTTATCTAAATACAGCAATTTGGCGATTGGCTTGCTTTTTTCTGTTTAGTAAAATTTTATAATAAAATAGCGATTATATTTTAGAACTACTCACGAGACCGCCCGCGTGAATTTTGGCATTTTAGTTCAATGTAAAATTGCGCGTGGAATGAGCCCGGTTTTAGGTACTGTTTCTTTAGTTTAATATATTTGCGTAAAACACTAATTACCATAACAGTCAAAGTTATTTCTTATAACATCCGCTATCTGCCATTGAAATTTCCACCAAAAGCGGCCCAACCGTTTAGCCTGGACACCGAAAGAGACAAACAAAAAAGATCTGTTATAATTATTGTATCTTACTTATACTTAATTTTATTTATGTTTATAGATAGGCAAACTACTGGCAAATCTCAGTGGATGTCATCCAACAGAAATGATAAAGTTTTCCAATACTAAGTATAGTTCAGCTGGCAGGCACAGTAAGCGAAGATGTTAACAAGAAGATGTCAATGCAACAAAGCAACTATGCTGCATGTCAGAGACGTGGAGTCTGATTGCGCCGCGCCGTGCTGTCTCGACATGACACCCTGAGATATTAGACTTGCTCTGTCTCATCGTAGTAGTTCCGAAACATCGAAATAAAGTGCAGGAAATACCACAAGAGAATTCTCATCGAGTTAGAAGTCACCGCTTCCTGAATCAAATATGTTACGAATTGAAATCACTATTTTGAAGAAGTCATAGTTGATTTGGCGACGCGTGTTTACCAACCAATCTTAGTCAAAACTCGTTTTTTTTATATCATAGGAGGCAAAAGAACAAGCGTGTCATCTGATTTTAAGTGATCACCATCGTTAATAGACACCTGCAATACCAGAGGAGTCGCAAGTGCGTTGCCAGCCTGTTTGGTGGGGAAAGGGGAAAGGGAAGAGGAAGAGGCGGAAGGGGGAAAGGGGTAGGTGGCCTCCGGCGCTCTCACTGACCGAACGAAACGCAACATTGCAAGCACTGTTACTTCACGTCGGTTTTCTGTGAGAGGGTGGCACTACCATGGACGAGCCGACCCATTCGCTCTTAAACCCATTATGGCAATAGCGTGGTTCTACCACCTACCAATGTATGCTCCTGGCTGTGTTTAATTTGGCGTTATGGTTATTATGCAAAATTAGTGTTGGTATCATGATTGTTACGTTCTAATACTCGCTCATTAATTTGTTATCGAAAATAGGGTACCGAAGTATTTTTTTCTGGACATGGGTTTTATGCTATAACACTTTATTAGAATTTCTATTTTATATTTTAATTTTACGTGGACGAAGTCGTAATGGTTACTAGTTTAATATATAACAAGAGACACTTCTTGTCAAATTTGTATTCACGGTTATAACTTTTAGAGTTGGAAACTGTCTCTCTAGCTAGCTGGTTATTAATGTAGTTTTAAAATGTGCACGCTAAATGACTTTATCCGAGTTAAAACCGCGTTAAAGTTGTCTTTGTGCGTCTGACGGCGCTGCTTAATTCAATTCACGGGAAAAGATTACAAAAATAATGTTTAAAGTTAATTTTATCCGTGTGACGATTTTAAGGGAGAATTAATGTAAGTGAATTAAAGCCATTTGAATTATCTTCCTTGTATCGTCATGACATTAAAGGTAAAAATTGGTTTTGCTTCAGAACAAGTAGTTTTTCTGTTAAATAGTAATTTCTACTTACTCTACACCCTTTGTACATAGTTTTTTATAATTTATTCTGAGCATAATGTTCGTCTTATGACTAAGAGTTGCTCTTCTATAAAAGCCTTTGGAGCATTTCTGCGTTCAGGAAATGTAGGGCTTCGTATAGATTCATGTAGCAACAATATGATAAGATCAGTCCATCGACTAGGTGAATTGTATTCTCTTACATGTATCCAACTAGTGCAGACTATGGGAAACTACGAGCCTTGTAAAGTTTGGTTACAATATAATTAAAAATAATATTGAAAATAGTCATTTGTTTTTTTTTCTACATGTCATTAAGAGATATGTTGAAGTCATTTAGCTCTAAATATTTAATACATGAAGTCAACGACCTCAAGTCAAAACACTTGAGAGGCGCAAAAATAATGATAGTATAACACCATTCGTTATCCAAGCATCGCCTCCCTTCCCTTAAGCGAAATTTATGTGCAAATATTTTGAAAGTCTATACATTAGTTAATGAATGCAGCTTCTGGCGATGTGTATTTTAGCCTTATTCTGAAAATTATTAATTTCATATTTTCTATAATTTAAGTGACAGTTTCATTTATTACTTGTCATAACAATTAATGTAAACTATGTTTTATTAAAGGAGACATAAACTGATGGAACGTAGACCAGTAGACAAATTTCTGCAAACTGCCTATCGAATTATTTTAACAATTAAAATCAGAATCAAAACCCTTTTGAAGATTTGCGTATTGCTATTAAGCACATCGACCAATAATATCTAGAGGCTAAATAAGATTTGATAGTTTCCTAAATATCATTGTACATGTACATTCCTTATTGCAATTTTTTTCTCTTATAACTTCGTTTGGCAGTACATTCTTACAATGATATTATAAAACTGATAAGATGTGAAGAGGCTGGTGGGACCATGTAAATAGGCTCCACCAGGATATGCGGTAAAAATAGAACAGAGATTTTAAGAGTGGTTGGTGGCTTTACCTATAAATAAATAAAATAACAAGAACCCCAAATAAAAGTGTGGACTGACCTGTAACTCAGAGCCTCGTATGGAGCAGCGGCGTCCCAGGCGAAATTTGCGGTGTCTGCGGATTTTTCTCCACTTATGAGCGCGTGAACCGGTGGCGATGATATGATATATTATATAACTTTCAAGATAGTCACAGGAAAAAAACTTAAACGTTAAAGCATAATGTTTAGTGGACGGCGGTATCAAGCGAACTGTATGAAAAACAAAGAGGTGCGATGACAATGAACGTGCGATGACAATGACGATGAAAATGATAACGATAACAACCAGTATGGTCGTTTATAGCGTCTGCATGCTCCGTACTCGATCAATTAGGAATAGACCAGAAACACATCTCATTATTTGAAGCACAGCTATTAAATTTATTCATAAGAGTCCAACCAAAGTGATTTATTTGAATAGTTACTCTCAGCTTTGCAAAATATATTTTTGCATTCTATAGCATATTTAATAGGTAAGCAATTTATAGCTTATAGCTGATATCACTATAAATATACGATCTTTCGGAGAGAACTAATTATCATACAAAAGTATAAATATCTGAACAAGCAAAGGTAGAATGAATGATCATTTGACTATGACCTAGAACTGAAAAGGGCTGAACTGTGAATGCCTATGAGAGTGAAGTATTGCATCATGCATCTTAGTCGCATGGATTGCTTCCTACGTTGCAACTTGGCGACTTTGTTTACAAAGAATTTAATTTAGCTTACCTAAACGTCTTTAAAATGATGCGGTTGACCCGGTCTTTAATAAAACGAAACATTTTTTTATATGCTAACACTAAAAACTTTTACTAAAGCTCAATGATATGGATGACAATCGTTACTGACTAAGCGAAGTATTAATAGAACATTCTTTGAAATGTTGTCATCTGTTTTGTCTAAGAATTCAAATTGACCTTTGAATCGAAGTAATTACTTTTTCATACTTTAACACGTTTACTGAGAATTTTATTGTATTGAATATGAACAGAATAAGGATGCAGTTAGTTATAACAGATAGCACAGCGAGAGTCACTTGACACACCCTCGCAATACCATTACAGAGCCTTTTTGGTGATCGCATCCGCATCATTTTAATTCGTTTATAAAATACATCTTGATCCTTGTGACTTTGTCTATTAAAAGTAACAAATCAGAAATCTCCTTCTTCTATTTTATTTTTGGCAAACAGTCTTGTATTTAGTCTGACTATCATTGCCATTGTCAAGTGAGTAACGATATTATAAGTTTCTTGATATAATTTCAATAAACTAACAAGATGGTGGACATCTTGTTAGAACTTTCCTAGGAGTTTCTGTGGCAACTCAGAATCCAAGCTCCGTAGTATTATTTCCGATCCAGTTCACTTGTGCACAATAACCAAACTATATTACGTAAAGCACCAACAACATTAAGTACACAATATAGACCCAAATAACATAAGATTATGGACGAAATATAAATATCACAAAATGTATGACACTAAATATTACCAGAAACAAACAAATTAAAAAAAAAACAGTGTTTGACAAGATAAGTATGAGTGTATAAATAAAAGAAATACAGTCTTTGATAATATCTCTGTAATTTTTCCGAGTTAAATATAATTTCTGTATAGAATTAAGTATATAGAACAAACTTTCGTACTTAATTCAAATTTTAGAGGCGATGATGTTTTTTTTATCTCGGCACGTTCTAGACAAGATATGAATCGACGTGACTGTGACTTCAAATGTAAGACTGAACCAATTCTGAATGAAGACAACATGATTCAACCTTTTTTTTCCAGCATTGACTACGTTATTGATCTAGTAAGGTCTTACTCCTTCACCGGACTACAATGATTCACGCTTAAAATTGCGATATTCTTCATTACCAATAATGTATTTGCCTCTTAAAAGGTTTATATATTAAGATTAAGCTTAATTTCAGGTGCGTTATTTTACAATCTTCTATCATATTAGTGGGCCTGACAGACGTTGTCCCGTACTCATAACAATAAACATCGTGACAAATTATGTACTTAATTATATTACTCATGAATGACTTTATCTATTGGTGAAAACCGTATAAAACTCCGTTCAGTAGTTATCGATAATAGACAGACTGATGTAACAGAAAACTTCTTTTTTTTTTCGTAAAGACTACGCTATTGACCCAGCAAGATCTTACAGCTTCACCGGATTTATTTTATAATATATGTATCGTATTATAACTAAATATTCTTTAAGCTTGGTCATCTCTACAGATTATTTAAAAAAAAAAGAATAGAACATTTAAAATTTCATTTCATGTCAAAATATGTTTGTTTTAATTATATCAAAATTTATATTAATTGATTGAACATTTAAACGTCCAATGAAATAAATATTAAATCATATGTTTAAAATATATCACAACACATTTTCATATTATAAAACATGGTTCTGTTTACTTCGTTTGTAATTACATGTCATAATATGTCAATTAAAATGACGTTATGATAATAATAATGTTATGATATCGTAAACTGATGTAATATGTGTGGGTTTGGCTGTAACATAACAAAGTATAAAATAAAGAAGAAAAATTGTTTGTAAAATAATTTTAATTTATAAATTTCTACAAGTTTAGGTTAATTTCCGAATATACTAAACTGAATAAGGTGGGACTTTTACTAGTAGACAGAGAATTTTACATTATATTGTCTAGACCAGTATTGCACTTTATCATAAAGGTTAGGTAGTAATGACAAAATTTACCACAGTTATTTGATACATGGAATGTAAGAATAGAGTAGTAATAACTGAATTACAATTAAAATAATAAAACGTAATCCACATTTTTTTTTAACTTTATTTTTGGCAATCAATCTTTCAGATTATTACTGCCATTGTCACGTAGTCAATAATATTACAAGCGTCACCATCATTTCAATATCAAGCGTCGTGTGAATCAATATTCTAAGATTCTAACAAGATGGTGGATCCCTTGTTAGAAACCTTCCAAGGAGTTTTTGTGGCATCTCAGAATTTTTTGCTCCGTGGTATTATTTTCCATTCACTTCACATACGCACAATAAACTAACCATATTACATAAAACACCCCCAACTTTACACAATATAGAGTCAAGTAACACAAGATTATGAATAAAATACAAAGTCCACTACATTACAGACTGAAATCGCGCCAAAAACCACAATTTATAAAACACGTTCTGTCTATGCAGAGTAAAACCTTTTTCACAAGAACTAAGTCATGGTTCCCTACTCGTTACTAATAAAATACCTTTATTATTGTGATAATACATTTATTTAATTATTTCGAATATGACAAAGCGTAACCAAAGCGCTTATAAGACTATGATGTAATCAATGATGACGTCATCTCTGTCCCAATCTATTGGTTATCTGTAAGATATATCTGTAGAAAACAGTTCGACGACTCCAGTGAGAATAACTTCTACAGTCACTGTCGTCCCTATTCATATGAACTTGGACGATAGAAGTCAACTACAGTATAACACATATACCTAAACATATACAAATCGAGTGTCATAATGTTTGTCCACGAAGAATACCAACCACTTAACCGATCTTCAGGAAAGTTGGCATTTATATATAATTTGCACCATATTGACAAATAACAATTTATATATATCGATTAACGCCCTAAATATTTTGAAATGCAAATTTAAGCGATTGTCAATGTTGATTATTTGATGTGAATTAATTTCAAGTTTCACCAGTCTCGAAAAGATGGCGCTTTAAAGTACTTTGTTGATAAAAAATGTTAGACCAACTGTTATAGATATTTGATAGATGACGTCAGGATTTAATTTTGAGTTTATTTTTTAACTTCAGTTTATTAAAATGTTTTCTGTTAAGCTTTTGATGTAGTTAATGATATCAAATCTTCTGATGACAGTTGAATTATGAAGCTTACTATATAACATCGAGTGGAATAAGAAAATATATACGTTACACACAAATATATATCGTAACTAGGTATATGAGCATAAATGTTTACGTAAGTTAGGTATACCACTTGAATAAAGTTTCATCTATTCCACGAACGTAGCTGAGTATATCGAGGATAATCAAAACCGTACCTCTGAAAACCTGACTGGAATATTTTATTTAAACCGAGAAAATATTCTAATAGAATAACATTTCAATTCAATATATTAAAGAAAAAAGCTTTATCTTTTTTCAGACGAGTAACCACTAAATGCGGATGCGGTTGGGCCGATCCGCCGTACGCCTAGCTGGTCGAATGAATACCGTTGGCAAGGCAGTCAGTGTGGATGCATTGTCCGTCACTCCTGGGGTGTGGACGCGGGGCGGTGCACTACGCAATGTCGACTGAGGCGCCGCACAGACATTCACGGACGTTATTTAGAGCCTTATTGTGCCATTCAGACCTCGAGATTGGACCGTCGATAGGATACGTTCCGACTGATCACTGTCACATTATCCCTTTAAGAAAATATATTCAAATTATTTCGTTATATATAAAAGAATCGCTAAAGGCGAATATAAAATATAAATACTGAATACACTTAGCGTCAAATTAAACAACAGCGCAGAATTGATTTTACGGTACCATTCATCAATCACTTTGACTTGTTGATTGATTATTGCTTTGTACTGATGGAAGGTAATTAAAAATCCAAGTACGCATCATAGCATCACTCCACCCGTCTGTCATTTAAATGACCGGTTTAGAAAGAACTGCGATACCTTTATAGCAATGTCTATAGATTGTTCGTAAAATTAATGTATTAGAAACCTATGAGATATCAATTAAGACTGGTTTGGAAACGTTCGAGTCAAATTATTTTATAATCGAGTATACAATCGAGCGACGGGCCTTGTCTGTACCATTTTGCAGTGACAGGTTATTTATTTTATTCGGCACACACAATAACATCAGCGCTTCAATGCCGTTGCAAGAACAGAGTATTCTTTAACTAATGAGTTGTTGGGTAATATTTATTCTCTAACGATTTGATTTAAAATTATTTCGAAGTCAGCTACAGATACGTCTTACTGAATTCCTTATAATTACATATATTGTTAGTTAAATTTGATTAAAGTGATTTTCATAGCAATTGATATCGATAACTTGGTACACTCTGTCAATAAATTTTAAATGATTCTAATTGATCAGCCAAGTTTGAAGTTTAATTGGATTTTGACTTACCAATTCAAATCATTTTATATTTTCATTATTGTAGTTGAAATAATTCTGGGCAGTTATTTGTTTATTTCAAAAGTTTTTTTTTGTATTTCAGTCATGGTATTAGTAACATCTTCATTTCTTTATAGTTGTATTGTTGGTAATTAAAATACAGTGCAATTAAATATTGTAATTATATATCAAATGAAAATACACCAAAAAAAGGAAACCAGAATTAAATTTATCATCATTGAATCATCATCGTGATCTCCCTCATATGTAGATTATACAGGGCTGACACTTGGTTTTCCTTTTGGATGTCCAAATTAGAGTATTATCTGGTCCTATCGTGTCCCCCGTATAAGCCCGTTTAAATGAAGCTTAGAATTTTCTAGACTTCTTTCTACGAACTTCGATATTTACATGTTTTGTTTACTTAAGATTTCTTGGAGAAACTGTTTTCTACGAACTTTCAGACGACTACAGACGCCTTTATTTCTGAGAAATTGTACTTGGTGTTTATTAAGTCTAGAAAGTTCTTTAGATACTTCCAGATATTTATTTAGTATTTGATAATATTGTATATTTTTATTCATGTCTTAATAGCAGTATAAGCTAAATTTTAATTACCATCTTCAGTATCCAAAACACTGAGCTAAATCTAAACTCTGGCTGCTGGGACATGAATGAAAACAGATTTTCAACTTGTGTCTAAGTTAGTCATCGATCAAAACCTAAAGCCGTACCGCAACGATATTAGTGTTTCTAAAAAAGGAATTCTATTGAAAAACCAATAAAGGTCCTACTTTTAGGGAACTGATTCCCTTTTTATTTTTAATACAAAATTGAATTTTAATAAAAATGTTATATTCATGACGGCTATTTTAATAAATAAAAGCGTTGAATATCAACGAGATTCCCATATAAAAATGTAACATAAAGGCGTATAAATTTTATTTTGAAGCGGTGATGGCTGAGTAATTAGCATGTTTGGAATCCACGTCAAATGACGTACGTTAGAATTCTCACTACTAAGCCAGAGCTTACCACGAAAGAAAATATCGCCATGAAACCATGCAGGTTGGTAGGGTATTTTCTAAGTTTGTCTGGGTATCTGCTACTCTGCAATGAAAAATTAATACGATAAGCATCTAATAGATGTGTTCCAGCTGTTGTTTTTGAGATCAAGTACCTTTTCGAGGTTTAGTGTGCACCATCCTATAGTAGATCGTCATTTACCATTAGGTCAGAATACAGTTGAACGTTAAAACTTACTTATATAAATAATTATCTATTGCCATAAGTATGTAAAACCATCTTTCCGGAGCCGCTGCACCTTTTAGTCTAAATCTTATTTGTTGTATTTATAAATATCAGGACAAAACTTCTATGTAAGTAAATGTTTGAAAAATCGCAAGTGAAAAATTGAATTAAAATATCTCCATCCAAGAAAATGAATAAATGGCTGAGACAGAAAACAGTACTGAGATCTTTATTGACAGTTATCCAGTTGCGTTGTATTTCATTACATGTAACAATAGAACTTTGTTAAGATTTGGTCTAATTTTCTACGTCTACGCTAGCGCTTTTTTAGTATCCGTCTGGCTAATTATCACCCTTAACTTGTGTTTTACCTGCACTTGAGTACTTGACCTCCTCTATATATAACAAATATTACCGAGAGTTCCGATTCTGACGCGGCCGGGAACGGTCGCTTCCGCGCTCGGAGCGATATTTCGTGATTATTGTGATATATTGTATACAAAGTGCAGTGTTCAGCTTCACATTGAAGTGCCGCTCTGCCTGACGGGGCGCACCACGTGCACCGTAGCTGTGTAACACCTGAGTTATTTTTCTCGAAATTGAGTGAGACACTTCCTTTTTATATATTTATTGCTTTGTTTATTATATTATATTGGTACATTTATTTGTTTACGCATTAGTTAATCTATTTATTTACGTAGTTCTTTACCCTTTATAGTCGTCGTTTCTTTATAACTTTATTTATTTCAATTATTTATTTGTTTAGATATCCATTTATTTATTTGTTCTATATCTATGCAAATTATTTACCCTGCCTGTCTCGCTAACGTATTTCCTGTATTGCTTTCTTCTTCTGGCTCTTGTTAAACAGCTCTCTTGATCTGCACCCAGGATAGACCCGTGATTAACCCGTTCGGCGTGCCCCCCTGCCCTTAAGGCAGGGAGGTTGTTTCGCGGCCCCTCCCTCTCCTCGATCCACCGCGATGGATCCGTTAACTTTGGTAGAATTATACCGCAAAAATCTCCTCGCCAGCGGTCTAGACCAGGAGATTACTAATTTAACCTTCCGCAATGTGACGTCGCAGGCCTCCGAGGGCCTTTTTAACATTCCGACCGCGAACTCTTTCGCGACCTTATCGCCACAGTCTTCTCTAGACGCGCGCGACAAAGGCCTACTTGAGGCCTCGATACCTAGCTCCAGCTCGGAGACCGGCTCCGAGATGGAGCTAGACGTGACGGCGTCCGCCGTGCCTACCGCGACCGCGACCGCGACCGCGATCCCCGCGCCTTCTGCGCTGTTAGACAAGGACGGTTATACGACCGTCTCGTACAGTAGGCGTCGTCCGGCTAGCCCGACGAATTTGGATTCCGTGGGACCGGTCAAAGTCGCCAACATAGGTGGCGCTCGCGTGCCGGCCGCGGCTATACCGTGTAGTCAATCCCGGACGAAAGGACCTAGCTCCATTTCGCTCACTCCTTCTCAACCTGCGGGTTCCGCAGGTGGGAAGCCGCGCCCCCCGCCTCCAGTCACGATTCAGGACAAGTCCCAATGGACTGCGATTTCTAATCGTTTGAAGACCCTTAAGGTCAATTATACGAATGCCCTTAGCACTCCGGCGGGCATTCGCGTAAAATGTCCCACGTCCGAAGACCATCGCGCTTTGATTCGGTTCCTTACGGAATCGAAATTAGCATATTTCACGTTCGCTCTCGAGGAGGAGCGCCTCCTCCGTGTCGTGCTTCGCCGTGTCCCGGCTGACATCTCGGTCGAGGACATCACTCTCTCCCTTCAGGAAAAGAAATTCCCCGTGCGTGAGGTATATCGCATGTACCACCAACGCATCCGCGCTCCCTACAACATGGTGCTTGTTCTCCTCGACCGGTCGCAGGAAGGCAAGGCCATCTTTTCGCTCACATCTGTGTGCGACCTCAACGGCGTCACCGTTAAGCCCCCACGCAAGACCCATATTCCGTCGCAGTGTCATAACTGCCAGTGTTATGGGCACTCGGCAAAGAATTGCCATCTTCGCCCCAGATGCATCAAGTGCCTGGGAGACCACGCCACGAAGGAGTGCGAGCGCACTCCTGGCACTCCCGATCCTCCCAGCTGTGTACTCTGCGATAACGCGGGTCACCCCGCGAATTATCGCGGCTGTCCCCGCGCACCGCGCACACAACGTCCCCATCAGGCGAGGCAGGCGCCCAGGGCGCCTCCACATCTCATGTCCGTGGAGGCCTTCCCAGGCCTTCCGGGCGCCTCCCGCGCCCCGGTAGCGTCCGTGCCCACGTGTGTGACGTTTTCCTCATCCAGGAAACGATGTTAAAACCGAGTATGCGTAATCCGAGAATCGCGAATTACTGTATAGCCAGGAACGACCGTGTCACCCGCGGGGGTGGCACGTTAATCTATTTTAGGCGTTCGTTGTACTGCATGCCGTTAGATCCGCCCGCGCTAACCAATATGGAAGTATCAGTGTGTAAATTAGGTATGACCGGTCACTCGAATATTATTTTAGTTTCCGCGTATTTGCCACCGAACAAAGAATTGCTAAGATCCGATTTGCAGGCGCTACTTAATTTAGGAGATTCAGTTATTATAGCGGGGGACCTCAATAGCGGGAACGTTATTTGGAATAGTCCGTGTACCTCTCGTAACGGGAGGATACTCGACGAACTAGGTAGGGTTCTCACGTTTGACGTCATAGCCCCTTCGGAACCCACGCACTATCAAGATCATTGCCGACCCACAGTTTTAGACATAGCTCTCTTAAAAAATATCACGCTTCCTGTACGACTCATACAAGTCGTACACGAACTTGATTCAGATCATCGCCCGGTTGTTTTACAGTTAGGTCACAATTCAGACTTCACCCCGCCGTCGGTTAGGGTGGCTGATTACGCGAAACTCGTTCAATATTTTAAAGAAAATCCGTCATCTAGTAGTTTAGACAGGATTCCGGACGTGTTGGTGTCTAAAGCCGACGCGGATTCGGCCATCGATTTCCTGGTTGATTATCTCCAGACCGCCGTCAGGGTGACCTCGATAGAGGTACATGCGGCGAACGATCGCCGTTTTATACTCCCTGAGGACGTGAGAGCATTGATCACGGAAAAGAACGCCGCGACTCGAGCTTACGACGCTTACCCGTCTGTAGAGAATCGCGATCGCTTACGTTCATTACGAAAAACAGTCAAGTCTCGTATTTCTGAGATCCGGGGTGACAGGTGGGACAGACTCCTGGAGGGTCTCCAGCTGTCTCACCTGTCGTACTGGACCCTAGCGCGAATTCTCAAATCAGATATGGTCACTCCAATGCCTCCTCTCGACAGAGGCCCCGGGTTGCCTCCCGCGTTCGATAGCATAGATAAAGCAGAATGCCTTACCGCAAGCTTAGAGAAACAGTGCTCGCCAAACACTGATAACACTGACCCTTTCCATAACGGATTAATCGAATCAGCTGCGGAGCATGTACTCGCGTCTCCTCCGGCGGATACCCTAACCGCGATCACTTTCGATGAAGTTGCAGGCGCAATCAAGCGTCTCAAGCCTAGGAAGTCCCCAGGTCCCGATGGGATCAGGAACGAGGTTCTGAAACTCCTTCCTGATCGCATCATAGCTCTATTGGTTTGCCTCTTCAATGCGGCCATGTCCCAGGGTCACTTTCCAGCCGTCTGGAAAAAGGCCGTAGTGATAGGTATTCACAAACCCGGCAAGAAAGCTACGCTTCCCGTTAGCTATCGCCCCATTAGTCTGTTAGATACCTTAGGAAAACTTTACGAGCGGCTCCTTCTTAACCGTCTCCACTTCTCAATTACAGATTTAAAATTAATACCACCTGAGCAGTTCGGATTTCGCGCCGAACACTCTTGCACGAATCAAGTACACCGCCTCACGGAGTACATTTTCTCTAAATTTAACGCCGATCCGAAACGTAAACCGAAACGCACAATTGCAGTCTTCTTCGATGTCGCCAAGGCCTTCGATAAGGTCTGGCACGGAGGGCTCATCCATAAATTATGTAAATCTCGCGTACACGATAGGTTAATTCATATTATCCGCGATTATCTCACTGATAGGACATTCCGCTTCAGAGTATATGGTGAACTATCGCTGCCCCACCCGATACGCTCAGATGTGCTACAGGGCTCCATACTCGCGCCCACGCTCTTCAATCTATTCATCAGTGACCTACCTCGGTCTCGGGGGGTCGAGGTAGGTTGTTACGCTGACGATACCGTTATTTACACTTCCGGCTGGCGGTCGGACTTTCTTAGGAAGCGCATCGAAAAAGCCGTTCATACTCTCGGTGAATGGTTTCGTCGATGGCGCATAGAAGTTAATCCCGATAAGAGTGCCGCAATACTCTTCGATCCCACGAAACGCGCAAATAAATTTGAGCCCATCAGGCTATACGGAATCGATATCCCTTGGGTCGAAGAGTTCAAATATCTCGGTGTTACATTAGATAAACATTTAAAGTTCAATTCACATATAGACAGAGTGCGAAACAAAGCCGCTAAGATCTTAGGTCGCCTCTATCCGTTGCTTTGTCATAAGAGTAAGATGTCCCTCAGACACAAGCTCACTTTGTATAAGACGTGTATCCGTCCCGTGACGACATATAGCTGCCCCGTTTTTGCGCATATGTCCAAAGATAACTTTGATAAGCTGCAGGTTCTCCAAAACCGTGTTTTACGTAAAGTGACCGGTGCCCCGTGGTACATCCGGAGAGTCGATCTCCATAGAGACCTAGAGATCCCTTCTATCTGGGTGTACGTAAAATCACTTACGATTAGCTATTTTGAAAAAGCCACGAATCATCCCAGTCCGTTAGTAGTATCCGCCGCAAACTATGAACCCGTACCTAACGCTGCGCGTTATAAAAGACGTCCGCGACACATTTTTACCGACCCTTCTGATTCAATCACGTCAGCGAACGATCAGTACCAGCCTGTCCCTCGGAACAGAGCGTGTTCACGCCCACGCCCGCGTAATCACAGATCACGCCGCCGTAGTCTGGGGGTTAATTTCGCTCCCGCACACCCGATTAGACCTCCCACGGCAGCGGCTCAAGCCTAGGTTCGATCCCTCGGTAGGGAGCCCTTGAGTGCCTTACTTGCGCGATACGGTGACTCACAAATATGCATCACCGCTACAACACTACACGATCACCCCCACACACGTGCACGCCTACACGCTTACACATGAAAGTGGAAGGGTTTACTTTTTTTCCCTTATCGAACTGAAAAACTCTCAATTTTCCGATAATAAATATATGGAAGAGTTGTTGAGGCGTGTATGCTTGGTACACATATACGGTTCAACAACTCATACATATATGAATAGTTAGCTAGGCTAGCTAAGATAGGTCGCGATTTTGCATGCAACAGGCAACAGCCAAGCCGAGGTGTGCCGTGCACCCTTGAGCTGGTTGCCAAAATAAAATCGGCTGAGTGCCTTAAGCGCTCGCCTTAGTAGTCAAGTGAAGCTGTTAAGACCTTGATGGGTCAATAGCGTAGTCATTTCGAGAAAAAAACAAATATTACCTTGGGTTATATAGTTATTTAACCTCACGTAATAATAAAGTGATCTGCTCTATGCCCCGACAGGTTGGGGAATATAGGATCTCAATACTTTCAAGTTTTTTTTATTATTTGACCATATTACTTATCGTGGCCTAAGATAAAATAAGTCTAAAGAAAACTGTTTCTATAGAACCGCTGATGGAATACTTTCCTTCACTGAAAACTTAGTGTAAGTCGCCATTGAAAAGACAATAATTTACGTCAATTGACTCAATTTTTACTTACGTAACCACTTGTAGGTGACAGAGTCACGTCGAAGCTATAACCGATTTCAGCATGGATGGGTCGGCTCGTTCGGGGTAGTACCACCTTCTTACAGAAAACCGACGTGAAGTAATAGTGCTTGCATTGTTGCGTTTTGTTCGGTTAGTGAAAATGCCAGAGGCTTACCTCCCTTCCTCCCTCCCCCTTTCCTTTCATTCGCTCTCCCTCCTCCTCGCCCATATACAGGTTGGCAACGCACTTGCGACTCCCCTGGTGTTGCTAGTGTCTATGGACGGTGGTGATCATATACCATCAGGTGACCGACCTGTTCATTTGCCTCCTATGATATAAAAAAACTGAGCTGGCTTCGTTTACCAAAAGTATAAAATACAAATAAACAATATAAAAGTTTTAATTCGTTTGCCGTGTATCTCGAATCCTCGTCTGTGGCCATTTCGCCCGTGTTCAATTAAACGCTAACAAGATAACTACACCGTCACGTATTGGGCTACTTACGATTGTATCTGTCACATCCTTAGTTGTTCCGACCTCGAGTTTTAATTAGTATTATTTGAATGGAACGAATGCGTTCACTTAAGGGCTGTACTGGCTCACCTTTGATAAATAGTGATTGTGTTTTGCGGGTTGCGGTTTAAAATTTAATTAAATGTTTAAGTCAGCCGATTTCATTGATAAAAGAACATTCCCTCGGCATACTATTACAATATAAATATAACTATGTATTTAAATAGTGTCTAGTATTATTTAGTTGTAATAAAATAGAAACAAAAAAAAAATACAACCAATTGACCCAGCTCGATCGAATTCTTAATTAAATATTCTTGTCAAAGAGTTTCTTATTTAAAGTTGTTGTCAGTATGTATTTGACATTCCCTATGTTTAAATTAAATTATATGTAGTTTTATTAGACTTGTTCATAAAATATAGATTATAATATCTTTTACTTACAATTTTACGGTTAAATCAAATATTACAAGGAGCCGAAAAATTCTGAGAAGAAAATATATATTATGGTGGCATGAGATTTCTTACAATCAAACTATAATTCTCAAGGTACAAATCAACTCAAGTCACCAAGCATTTGGAGGTGTGTTCCAGAAATTGCACTTGGATTATAATTCGTAATTTATAGTTACTGTATTAATATCATTTTGGAAAACATCTTCTGAGTGCTTAACTAATTTGTATAGCTTAACTTGTGAGATTAGCGTAGTTGCATTCAAAACAACAGCCCAAACCGAGGCTCAGCTACTTTTGCACCTTTGAGCTTGTTGCCAAGTGGCGAAGTGCCTTATTAGCCCGGAAGAGTTATGAAGCGGATATAATAACGGATAGTCAATTCAACAAACCTTCCTTTAATATTAGATAAAATTGTGGTCTAAGCTTCAGATCTGTAAAATGAGGAATAATAACTATTTTTATACATATGCACAGATATATTTCCGTCAAAAATATTCCAGTTAGGCATAAGTGAAGAAAATAACGTGAATGAAGCGTGACGACCACGGGTCGAAGAGGACACTGACATTTATCTATTAATCATCATGCTATCTTCTTACAGGGATGGACAGACCCTGACTTAGGTACACATTCATTATTCAATACACCTTTTCTCCGATAATACTCACGTAATATCTTAATCTCTTAAAGGGAGTTACATTATCATAAATAACTGGTTACTAAAGCTAGATAAATCTCGTAAATAGAAGAGTAGGCAATAAACCAAGTAAAATCGAATCTAAAAAAACTAGAAAGGACACGAAACGTACAGACGTGCTTTACGGTCTTTGCAACCCCAATTTTTAAATGGAACAAGAAATTTACAACCGTTTTATAGTGAACCTTAGCTACAAAACCGATCCCATAATTTATTACCCTAATATCATCATATTATCTTGGAATCGTAATAAAATGGGTATTTTGGAAAAACCATAACAATATAGCATTAAACCTTATACGTCTGATAACGGCTAGGAATTTTATAAGTTACTTTTGGGTAGCAATTATCCAGGAAAGTTAAATCATACACATTTCATTTAAAAAAATTGGAACCTCCTTGAATATAGTAAGTTTAAATATATTCTTTATGGAAAACGACTATTGCGCAAGGAAGCATACACACGACTCAGCTGCGTAGCATGATATCTCGCTAACGTGAACAAAGTTCGGCTTTTCTCGGTAATACTCGGTTTTTGTCGGGTGGCCCAGCCGATCTTAACTTCTCATGTCACGCGCCGAGTCACACGAACTGCCCGCGTTATTAGTATATTCTAGCGTATTTTGTGACTTCAACTTGTATGTTATTTGCTTTTAATAATGATTTAAAATATATTTTTAGATTTCTTAATAAATAGACTGTAAAATAATAAAAATATTTTGTTAAATCTGACTTGTAATTGAAGAATCTCGTATGTTCAAACAAAGAATAAAGCAAATAACAATCTAATGTTACGATAGACTAGGCATTTAATTTTAAATATGGTAAAACTCTGTTTCAAGTTTGCCAATTCATGTTTAACGTTACTACTTCTTGATCAAAATTTAATAGAATATTTTCTCAGCAGTTAAAATGGTGAAAGAAAATGAAAAAATCGGCAAAGTTTGTATCAAAATTAATAAACTGTAGCGTCCAATATTTCAATCCAAGCGAGAGAGAGATAGAAAGACACACAAAGGCAAAGATCCACAAAGTAGGAGTGAGAAAGACAGTGAGTCGGTAGCGAAGTAAATAGTATGAGTTGTGAAATTAGCTGAAATACCTATTTATTGTTGTCATAAAGAAACAATATGATCTCACTAAAAATTAATTTCTACCCCGTCCTATTTTCATTTCCACATTACGAAGTATCATTTCTCCGCGTGGAGGTACTCCACGCACTATTTTTTAAAAGTTGCAACCTGTTGTCTAATAATTTTGTAGGTGGTACAAACACGCTGAAGCTATTAAGCTATTAAGCACCAATAGGTCGGCCCGTACCCGACCAACCTACCAACCAACAGAAAACCGACGTGAAGTAACAGTGCTTGCATTTTTGTGCTTCGTTCAGTCAGTGAGAGTGCCCGAGATCCATTTATCTTACCTGCTATCCCCTCCTCCTTCTCCCACAAGCAGGCTGGCAACGCCCTTCACACTCCACAGGCGTTCCTAGTGTCTGTGGACAGCGGTGATAACTTTACATTAGGTGAACCGGCTGTTCCTTAAAAAATATAAGTAGATGTTTTCTAAGTACGTCTAGCTAGCTGCCATCACCAGGCTTAGCGTGTTTACCATTTTAGACCCTATAGACCATAGAACATAGACCATAACATCAGAATAGATCGAGTTAAAACGTTAATACCTATAAAGTACAAAAAAGTAGAACGCTTAATAGCGTAGAAATAGAGTTCCTTTATTAGGAACTTTAAAATCGTAACGGTACCGCTTTGACTCGTGTCCGCCGACTAAGGGGTGTAAGGGGTGTCGAATAAATAAGATAAATAAGATTTGAGACACCCAAGCCAACCTCACCTGCACGTAGTGCACCCTGCTGAATAACGAACGAGGCAATGGCGAAAGCGGGGTGGTAGGTTTTTACAGCCCGACTGGGTCGCAACCACCATGCATATGACGAAAAAGCCCGTAATAGTGATTCGCTTCTACCGGTCGCGTTTCGGGATCAGCCTGTGCATATCCAGCTTATTACAGGCCGGCATGATAGTGGCGACCGGCGATGGACAGTGTGTCAATCGGTGGTCGCTATTATTTTTGGGTTATACTGTGCTTACCATCAGGCATAGTGCAGTCACTTTGCCGTGTTACAATAAAAAAAAAAAAAAACTTTGATATAATATAACTTAATAACTTCTTGCTATGAGCCGGCATATAAACCGGTGTGTTACAGTTTTAGATTTCGCTCAGCGTCTTATCTCAACCGGGTTTCCATCTTTGGTCACGTCATTATCTAACACCAGATTATACAGTATTCGTATGGAAATCTATGAGAAAAGATTGAGCTGTTACGGGACGCTTGGCAGATGTGAAGCATCGAAATTATTATATATAAGTTACACGTATAAAAGAACAGATTACGATAGGAATCAGCTATAACATAATAAAAAGATAAAGCATTACAAATTTGTTTAAAAAAATAATGATTGTTTATTTATTTTATTACATAAATATTCATTTTTATTAAATATAAAATACAAAAATTCAACTAGGTTCAAGCGCGGTGTATTTGGCGGCATGTATCAAAGGTCACTAGGTCGTCGGCGCCTGTCGTGTAACACTAATAACACGAATGATCGACAAAACAATTTGAATCTTATGTTTACATAGATAGGGTTGCAAATATTTCTGAGTATTTCGTTAATAGTGCACAGTTCGTGTTTTGCGTCACCACGTCTTGCCACGCCAACAATCAGGCTTACTCTCACCTATTTCACATTAAAAATCAATGACCAAATACATTTCGCTTACAAAAATATAAAACAAAATGTCTAGAATGTCGAGGCAGACATCATCCATCCTGTACAGAGTGACGTCATTACAAAGTCAAATGTTATTTCATGCGAAAACTTTCTAATCCACTTTGCATGAAGCGTTCTTTATGACACGCGACGTTGACTCCTCGAGGGAATTTGGTATAATACGGTTTGAAATATTAACATAATAACTATATCTGATATTGTATAATTCATTATATTTGATATAGGTATGTGGAAACGTTGACAATTCTGAAAACGAAATCGTTGTTATTACAAAAAAGTGAAGTACGTATTGAATAATTGCTTTAAAAAGGTTACGTTTTAAATACAACGCGCTCGCTGAACGTTCGCCATTTTGTTTTTCTGTCTCGCTTTAGTTAGGTTGGGTTAGACTTGCGATAAAAGGATAACGCGAACTTGCCTCGGCCGAGCGCGGTGTATTTAGTACGAAACCTTTTTAAAGCAAGTATTTAATACTTATTTAACTTTTTTATAATAACACCGAATATTTTTGATCTATTTCTATCAGCCTTAGCTTAAAACATCATTTAGATATAATTATTACAGCGTAAATAATATTAATACACGATCTGAGGCATACTTTTCATTTTACAATACAATACATTTTAATACGATTATTATATATAGGCTAAATGCAAAACAGTCAAATACATTTTTCTCTGTTGCTCAACCGATTTTCTTAATCATTTTTTGTTAGTAGGTGTTGGTATGCTTTAGTATTAAGAAGAAATGAAAAAGAATATGGATAGCTTTTTCGTTAAGGAAAGCCGCAAGCAAAAGTTATTTATACTATATCTAAACAAATAAAAGACATAATATATACAATCATGTAAAAGACACAGCTAATGTATTATAAAACTAAAAATAATATTAAGATTGTTAATTAAATTGCAACTGGTGAAATAACCATAAAAATGTTATCTCTGAAAAAGTTTTCATATGTAATAATATAAGTTTAACGTATAATGCCTTTGACTGAAGTTCTCTTTGTAAGCGAAATATTGCAGGCTTCTATATAGCCGCAATTGGCTTCGTGCAGTCAATTGTGCGCAGCGCTTTATTTAAAAATTATTACAATGGAGCTGTTTGTAAAGGTTTTATTTAACAACTGTAAAATGATTTTATTTCTTTTTAGTACTATTTTAATTTTATCATAAAAAATTACATTTTGAGTTTTAGTCTAAAATCAGGTGTATATCATGCAGAGGCCAATAATAAATTGCAATTTATTTACTTCCAGGTATAATTTGAAGTGAATGAAAAATAATACCACGAAGCATGACATCCTGAGATGCCACAAAAAGTCCCTGGAAGGTTCTAACAAGAGATCCACCATCTTGTTAGAATATTGAAATGGTCACACGACGCTTGTCTATTGTACTATTACGTCCATTTAAACAAAACATTGACACTGGTAAGTGCTTCTGCGTAGCCAAAACAAGAAAAAGGAGAAGAGATTAATTATTATCAAAATTATTACGATCTTAATTTATATGTATATTATAAGATCAAAAATATTATAAAAATTTTAATCAACTTTTACTGTATACAAATATAATAAAAATAACATAAAAAATAAAATACGTAAAAGCCATCGGTTTCGTGCGAGGTGCAAACGGAGGCATTGGGGTGTCAATTTTAATTGGCGTTGTATTTCAAGCCAAAGCTCTTCGTGTGCATTCTACTTGGGGTGCGGTCGACTGACAGCGGAAAGAAAGTAGTATGTTTCACAAAAGGAAACATAGATAACACCATCAAATGAGGAAAGGATAAACGTCTCAAAGATATTTTAATAAAAATCTATTACTGTCTCACTGTGCTCAAATAACTGAGTGAAAACCCAGGGTAAAAGAGAGATCGCAGGGGCAGTTTCAGGTCAGTGAGCATGCTCGATCCCTGGCTGCCCCTACCATGCGGCGGACGGTACACCGTGGGGTTTTAGTCCGTGCGAATCGGACATCACCTACCCTCTTCCCCGGGAGGGTAGCGTATCCGTTAGGGATTTCCCCACGTTAATAAAAAAAAAAGGGTAAAAGAGAGACAACCGCAGTTTAAACTGATTATATCCCTGTAAAATAGATAAAATCATAAATTCTTTTTTCACTGTATTCTAATCCAAAATTGAACTGATAATAATATTTTTAGAACAATGGAACAAGAACATTGAATACGGCTATATTTTTTTCTATTAGTTATTTATATTTACTAAATTTGTGTACTAGATACCTGATGTCGACGGTAAAACTGACTGTACGTACTGACGTACTGACGGTAAACTGAGCATCTTTAGTTATTTTAAAAAGTTTTTGATACTTATATGCAACTACTTGATATACTGTTGTGAATACTATTATGAAAGAAAAAAACAAAGATCTGTTTGTATGAACCAAACTGCTAGTGGTTCCCTTACAGAAAAATGGATATTTAATTATTTTAATCTTTAAGCTACACTTCTTTTTAAAGTATATATTCTCTTACTCCTATTCTCTATTCCTTTACTTATTAATTTATTAAGTTATTTTGTATCTTATATTGATTTCACAGACATATTATATTACAGAAATTTGTGAGTTCCAATAACTTATGCCACGGAATCTCGCGTGATAATTACTATAGAATTATAATGGGTATATTGTGTACTTAGAGAAAATTGAAATAACAAACAATAAAAATAAAAGAATAACAATTCTATAATTACAAGTCAAACCCATTCGTGTATCTCAGCAACTAATTTTGATGGCAGGAATATTTTTCTAACCAATGTCTCGATTGTAATATTCATTAGTAATTTCTTAGAACTTAAAATTAGGGTATAATAACTCTGTATCATCTTGGTTAATTATTTACTTAATTCATAAATTAAAACGAACTAGTGGGCGCCCAGTGGTCCACATTCGACTATAGTTAATTCATTTTTTAAAGTTTGAACTTTATTACGGTTCTTTTGTCAAAGGGTATACTTCTATAATCAAAGGTTTTCATCATGGCTACTCAGTTATTTGCCATTATCTTTAATATATAGACATTTAAAAAAAATTATGTGGAAATTAGAATTGAAATTAATTATAAATTTGAAACAAAAATCACGTGTAAAGCTCTCAAATTTTAAGCAAACATAACTTTACGAAAATAAAGAAATTTATCGCAACCCATGATATAATTTTCAATTAATTTTACACGACACCATTACCATTACCAATACAATAATAGTTATATTTTATAATATCATTGATGAATGTAGGATGAAAAATGGTAATTGGAACGTAAGAGTTAAAAAATACACACAGTCGAGCATAGCAACTTCCTTCACAGTTCACAACCTTTTTTGAAGTTCGTAATTATTGACGGCTGTCAAAATGTCTTTTTTATTTAGATGTGTGTATATGTTGGATAAAATTCGAGTAGTAATGTGAGTAGTGCATATTTTAATTGATTTAATGTACTTCTAATTCATTTTATATAAAATAAACAGCTTTCTGCACTTCTCCACCATATAAACGTTAACTATGCCAAATTTCAAGTTTACCCGTTGACGGAAAATAGGTTAAAAAGGAGTACAATTTTTTTGCTTCACGTATTAATATATAGATGATATGTATATATTACTTCCAACGTTGTAGTAAAATAAAATTAAAAGTAATGTTTTAAATACCTAAACGCTGTTTGTAAGACCGCATGCCTTTGGTGAATTTTAACGTGCAATATCGAGGGTCCTATTGTTTCTTTTTTTTCAGATTCACTTGAACGTACGTCTAATTGGATGGGAAGGGTAAAAAAGAAAAGGATTTTCTTTTTCTTTTTGATTTTAGCAGTTTCAATATTTACTCTACAGTTATTAGTAAATGTTGTTTCCGTTACGAACTACGATCATCTGTATAATCTGATGAAAGCACATATGTAATTGCACATGAGATTTTTCATCCTGCTCCTCAAAGTAGAAATTTGTGATAATTGGCTTCAGGGATGTGGTGGGTTTGAAGTTTAATTGTAAATAGCTATAGGCTGCAGTTCTTTTAAAATGAAATGGACAGTATACTTGCAACTTTATGAGATAAAATCTTGCAATACAAACACAAACAAACAGAAAGAGAAAGAACAGATCTGTAGCAATTTTATTTGAAATTAGTTTTTCTTTTTATTTATTACAAATATAATAATAGCACAGGAAAAATTAAATAACTACAAATTTAAACTATATGATATAAAAATATGACGTATAAATCAATAAATAATTTTAATGGGATATGCATGTAAATAAATTTAGTTATTTATATATATTTAGGTTTCATATATAAAGTCAAATTAACATATATAACTATATTGTACGTATAAGACTTTAAATATATATTCAACTAGCCTCTGCCCGCGACTTCGTTCGCGTGGAATAGATGCACTAACACGCAGCAGTTCTCAAAAGGAAAAAACATCCCGATTTTGAAACATTTTTCATCTGTGCTCCGCTGCTATTGATATTAGCGTGGTGATATATAGCCTATAACAATTCTCGATGAATGAGCTATATAACATTGAAAGAATTATTCAAATCGGACCAGTAGTTCCTGAGATTACCCCCTACAACGCCACAACATCACAACGTCACAAACTCACAAACTTTACCTCTTTATAATATTAGTATAGATTAAACATCTCTGCGTTATTTTTTATTTAAGTCGCTACCGCTATTGGTTAGACGGACCTCTATAGCTTTATGAGGCTTGAACGACTCATTCTAAAAAGATTACACTATTTAAGAAATTCATTACAGGTGTACCTGCAATCATTCACGAAATACTTATTAAATTCATATAAATAATGTATAATTAACAGACAGACAATCGAAATAGCAGTCTTCTAGAATTCCATTAAGGATTAACAAAACGTGCAAACGTTTTTATAAATGCAAATGTTTGTTTGTTACTTTTTCAAGCCTTAATTCTCATTAAATCATCACAAAAATTTTCATACACGTCAGTGTTACAAAAAAGGGTACACTGTACCTTCATTCATCAACGAAAAAGTAAAGTTGCCGTGGAAGGGAGATGTAAAATAAACAATAACTCAAACGAATGACAGTTTCAGAAGTGTATTCCTTGATCATTTTGAATATTAAAAACTATATTTATACTAATATTATAAAGAGGTAATAGTTTGTGAGTTTGTGACGTTGTGAATTGTGACGTTGTAGGGGATAATCTCAAAACTACTGGTCCGATATGAAAAATTCTTGCATTGTTACTATACTAATATTATAATAGGAGCGGAGCAACAATGAAGAATGTTTAAAAATCGGGGTGTAATTCGCTGCATATTAGTTAGCCCAAATTAACTATGTCCACGCGAACGAAGTTGCATGCAGAGGCTAGTAGGGTAAACTAGGCAAACGTGCCCTACAATTCGAAAGATCGAAATAAAATATTTTTTTAACTTAGAACATGTTTATTAAAATAATCAGTCTTAAGCTTTAACTCAATTGACACTAAAAAATCTTCTAAAATCTAATTAAAACTAATCGAGATCAACTATTTCTTTAAATGTAGGGTGGGGCACATTTCACTGACATATCAGTCTTAAGTGCCCCAGCGAAGCCTCTCATTTTGACGACGTTTTTCCCTTCCCATTCCCTAGAAATGTAGAATATTTTGCACTACAGTTGTTGCATTTTTCTGTATAATTTGTACAGTCTTTGTGTAACCAAACAGAACACTGCGAATACTGGATCCAGTCACCCTTCTTCTTGGTGTGATAGTAAGACTCGAGATATTCCACACAAGTGTTTTCATTTTTATCGATACATTCTTCGCTAAATTCACTAAGCTGCAACTCTTCTTCACTCTCTGATGAAGAAGATAAATCCTTCAAAAAGTTCTTTTCACGCTTTGATGCCACAGTAATCAACTTTCTCTTTTGTAACTTCTTCTTATCTTCAAATAATTTACGAGTTGTTAAATGCTTTTCTGACGTCAAAACCTTAACATTTTGTTTCCTTTTGCTTACTTTTTGTTGAATGATAGGAGACGGTGACGGTATTTCGTAAAAACGACTTGCCTCATTCACTCCCTTTTTTCTTGTTACATCCTCCACTGCTTTTTTCATATTCTCTTCCGTCCACTTCCTTTTGTCTACAGATTTATTTTTACCCATTTCCTGAAAACTTATAATTTAATTATATCTTCACAAAAATACAAATTAAAAACAAAATTTATGTAGCGCACATTAGTCGAAAAAAAAAAACAGGGCATATTAGCCAAAGTTCAGTATAATGTGCCTCACTTGAAAACAAAGGAAGAAATGACGAAGAACGAAACGTAATTGATGCCAAATAAAAGTTTAAAGAAGTTAGTTTTTGCATAAAACTTAGAATAAACTAAATTTACCGATCACATATTTTAATTTTATGTGAAAGCAGATCCAAAACAAATTCATATAGTTGTACAAACCTTTTTTTCATCTTTTCGCACTAAATCGTATAAAAACCGGCGATGTGATGTTTACAACGCAGCTGTACTTGTGTTACTGACCTATTTCGATCAAATTCGCGGCAATTTTAAAAACGAATCCTAGAGTTTTTCGAATGGGGCACGTATTCGACTGGGGCACGTTTGCCTGGTTTACCCTATAAGAATATTTTTATGTAACGGTCTCAAAAGTTTAATTCTACAGGCAGCTAGGCCTTAACCTATTTTACAAAAGTCCCTTAATTTCCGTTGAAGCGGCGTCCGAAAAATCGTGAATCCGATAACTTTCTGTTCGCCGCCCAGCTTCGTTATTAGCTTAACAATATTGAACTTTTTGACTATTGGTTATTGATAAATTTTCAATCGTATCCGTTCACCGTAGAGTTTATTTTAAAATGTGTTTCTTCAATGAATAAAATACAAAGAGATCAGTAAGCGTGTTTGCAGGCTTTAGCTTTAGCTGTGAAAAAGGTTACTAAGGCCGTGATGTCGGATATATTGATTTTTCTTATCAATATTTGTGTTATGTAGCGTGAAGAACACGTTTTTATGAACAAGTTGTATTTCAAAAAAAAAATTTTTACATCTATTTGTCGTTTGAAAGTTCAGTATCTCCTTTGGAGTACGATAAAATTATTCTTCAAAGACGTCTATAAAAATTACGTAATAATAAATGGACGAGAGTTCCAGATTTTTTTAAATTAATTGTAAATTGATCTTTTCTGAAGACAGATAAAACTGTTGGTAGATAGTCAACGAAGCCATTAACTCGCTTATCTCAGTCAAATCCGTGTTAGCTTTGGTAAAGTCGTTTATTACTCCGAGACACGGTCTTTCCCGCAAACGGCTGGACGATATTCTGTGCAGTTTGTAATATTTATGGCTACAGTTCATAGTATCGGCGTAAACTATTAGTGTACCATAATAGTGACACTAAAACGTTGACATTGTAATGTATCGATTTATTTTGCTATCTAATCTAATACCGTCTTTTGTTTTTACTTTTCTTCTGTTTCTTGTTTTGGCTTCGCAGAATCATTTGCCAGTATCAATGTTTTGTTTCAATCGAGATTACAACATATTTTACAGAATAAGTGTCAAGTTTCAATGTTCCAACAAGATGGTGGCTCCTTCGTTAGAACTTTCCAGGGAGTTTTTCGGCATCTCAGAATTAATGGTCTGTGGTTATTATTTTCCATTTACTTCACTTATGCACAATAACCGAACTATATTACGTAAATAACTACCAATTTTACAAACATATACAGTCAAATATTACAAGATCATGAAGAAACCACATGACCGACTAAAATCCCACTAAAGACTCCTTGTTTAACTCATTTATACATTATTTCAAATTAATTTATTAAATTTTTATTACTTGAAGAAGCAAAGGCGTCCATTAGAAACATTCATCTAATTTTTTTTATAAAAAAAATATATTCAAAGTCGACATACATCTTTTACTACAGAATTTGAAGAATCTATGGTAATCTTAAAGATAATATAATTGGTAATAATTAATTATTCTATAAATATTATAAACAAGAAATTCTGTAAGGTTAGATGGATGAATTTTTGTTAATTTTTCAAAAAAAGCTACTGAACAGGTGTTTATTACATTCTACAGTGATGGGTATAGCTTATATATCAGAATTACAGACCAATTACAATTTATAATCATCATCTTTACGTATGACATTAGTGTTTTATATGGAAAAAGTAAAACGAACAAAGATATTTTAAAATAAATATTTGATCAATTGTAGTATGTGCAATTTTGTAGAAAGAACAACCTCAAAGAAAATTCAAATACGTGCGAAAACATATGAACCACTAAACACAAACCTATATTCGAAATAATTTTGAATTTGGAATCCCTAATCAAGCAAATTTTTAGATCAAAGTGGCCAGTTAGAAAAAACGCCAGTCCCATATGAAAGGACGAGATATAATAATGAATTCGAAATTTAAAATACATAAGTTGAAATGTTTGTACTTGCAACGTAATAATGGAAAACCTTAGAGATGAAATAGTATCTGTTATGTCGGCTCGATACAAATAAGGGGACCTACCCAAGTTGCTTATCGACAATCACCAACGCAAATAGAAAACGGAAAAATGCATGGAGATGACATATCTGAACGCTATATCACGTGATGTAGGCCTCAAGATATACCAAAGAGTGTTTATGTCAGGTAAGCGGTTAGTCGTTAAACACTAAGTCGAATGTCAGTGTACTTTATGAAAAAAAAAAACATGTTGTGTCGACCTTATTCAGGTACAACAAGTGCAAGAAGAAGATCTAGATATGATATTTTCAATTATTTTTACAATAAATATTAAATAGCATTATTATTGTCTGTTACATTTTCAGCAAAGTATTTCTAGTTAAAATAACGGAAATTATAATATGTTTGAGAGCATACTAATAATATTTTTAATAGTGTTGCATTTTTTTCTTGTTTTTATTCATACATATACATAACAGAGGCATACCATATATATAAATGTATATAGAATAGGTATTTTTTTATATTGATTATGACATATTTACTACCATAAATTTTAAGCTATCGAAGAGTCTCTACATAATCTTGATATAGCTAGTAAGTAGTATTTCAATAAATTAATAATACCTATATATAATTATTCCTATATAATGAAAATTATAGAAAATAAATCATTAGGAAGATAAATTACGGTTTATCTATTTTATATCTTACGATATACATCACTATACGACGAAGAAAATTTCGATCATAATACAACTGTACTTGTACGGTCATGTATATATCATGTCGCCTTATGCGCGTATCAGCACAGTTGAATTTAAAATTATATTTAATAAATACTTGAATTATTAGTCGTGTTCAAGCGCTCAATTAGATTGCACTACAACACTATTGTAACAATAATAACAAATAAACTAATCGTGACCTAACAAACAACTTTATTCACATAAACGGGTACACCAAGAGCATATGTAACGTAAGGACTTGCTCATCACCCCTATAGTACTAAATCGAATATACATATTGGTAATCGATGTAAAAATCGACCGTATTTCATCACTATTCCACGTGGTGGTTCCGCGCAAAAGTCAGCATTATTATAATTTAATATTTCTAGCCCTCGCCCGCTCTGTTGTATTTCACTGCTAACGAGATGCGATTCTTCAAAGCGGTCGCAGGTTGACGTTAAAGGGCCTTGTCAATAAATCGAAGACGGGGCACGTCGGCTAAAATGCGTCGAGAGTGGCAAGCTACGAGTGCGAGGTACAAGACTCGTGGAGTCGTGGGCGTTTTGAAAACAAAGGGGATTCTCTTGATAGTTCCCAGAGAGGCACCTATTTAGAAATGTAAAACTTTAAATATTGTATTAACTGGATATACGATACGCTCTGTTATTCTTTGCTTCCATTTCAATATTTTAAGTTGCAATAAATAATTTTAAAATCTAACTTTTTAAACAATATTTTTAAATTAAATTATTATTATTATGTTACACGAAAGAAATTCCTTAGGGTAATTAATTGTTTTCCCTTTAAATTCATATTTTCATTATATTGTTCTTGCTGAAAACAAAAACGTGGTTACAAAAATTGTATGAGAAGTATTCATAAAAAGTAAGTACTTAACATGTGCCCATTATTGAAGATTCCATTCCCTATGTCTAGAATTTATTAAACTAAAAACTTCTTTAGCCGTCTTTACAGGTATTCTTGACAGGAGATAAAGTAAAAATTTGCGTCATGACATGCTAGTAAGCGTGACAACACATTTTATTCCTTATAGCAAGCAGACGGTATTGTGGAAGAGAAGAAATTGTAATTAGTCTAAAATAAAATAAAAAAACATGGAGATCAATAATTTAGAGAACAGTTAATAATAATTAAACAACCAGTAGTTGAAAGTCAACCATGTTTTAATAATAATAACTATTAAAGATGAAATACTCCTAAATTTCTTTCTTCATAATATTAAATCTCGTGAATATCTATGAAAAATAAATAAAAAATTAAGAAAATCGCTTGAAAAACATAAAATCAGGATGTACTTAACTGTTTTGCCTCTACCTCGTGATACATCGAAGAAGTTAACAATGATATCTACATAACATAACTTATTAGTTCTCGCCCAGTGATTGAAATTCGAACATAATTAATTAATAACCATTTTTTATTTTATTGGAGGCAAACAAATATGCGAAATATATGTAAGAGTTGTTGAGATACGTATGCTTGGTACACATATGTTTCAACAACTCATATATATACGAGTATATAAATAGTTAGTTAACTAGGTTAACAAGATATGTCGAGAATTGCATGTAACAGGCAACAGCCAAGCCTAGGTGTGCCGTGCACTCTTGAGCTAGTTGCCCAAATAAAATCGGCTGAGTGCCTTAAGCACTCGCCTTAGTAGTTCGGTGAAGCTGTTAAGACCTTGCTAGGTCAATAGCGTAGTCAGTTCGAGAAAAAAAGGGTCACCTGGTCTTAAGTGTTATCACCGTCGTCCATAGACACTTGCAACACCAAGGGAGTCGCAAGTGCGTTGCCCACCTATTTGAGGGAAGGGATAAGGGACAGCGAAGGAGGAGAGAGGCAAGGGGAGGGGAGGTGGTCCTCCGGCGCTCTCATTGACCGAACGAAACGCAATAATGCAAGCACTCTTACTTTACGTCGTTTTTCTGTGAGAGGTTGGTACTATGGGTCGAGTGACTCATGCATGCTGAAGCTAGTAATAGCTTCAGCGTGGCTCTAACGCGTACAGATTTCTAAGTCTCTCTAGATAAAAATAAACGAACGTCATTATTTAAAAAAAATAGACTATCTGTAACATTAGTAGTTGTTAAAATATGTTACATTATAACATTTTAAAATAAATCGCACTGTAGTTTGTTTAACTGTATGGAGAAGTAGTAATAAAAATAAGTGTTCAGAACATTTGTTCCTGTCCGTGTCATTGCATTTTAAATGTCAATAAATACTGTAAGTCCTGTAACACTGGGGACATTACTGCGGTGGAGACTAAGATAGACAAAGTAAGAATGAGAGCAGTAATTACAGTGAACATAAAAATTGTTCCTACTTGTAATCAAACGAAGCTAGTACCTGGGTAGTAAACATTTTTTTTTTTGCAAACCAATATTGTTTTGTTTTTCAAACTGACTACGCTATTGACCTAGCAAGGTCTTCACTTTCTAACAGCTTCACCGGACTGCTAAGGCGAGCGCTACCCAGCCGATTTTATTTGACAACTAACTCAAAGGTGCACGGCACACCTCGGCTTGGACTTATCATGTGATACACGACCTGTCTGAGTCGCGACCTATCTAAGGCAACAATATTCTAATGGATTATCACTGCCACTTTCGAGTATCTGAAATCGCGGGTATGAATTATTTATATTTTACCAAGACTTTATTTGTTGAAAGATTGTTCGAAATTTTTCTTGATCTGAAATATATAAATTACAAATATATATAACACGCAGTACGTACGACTATTGCGCATTATTTTGCTCTTCGTCAGGTCAGAAGTTTTTGTAGGTGGTAGAGCCACGCCGAAACTATTATTGGTTAAGCACGAATGGGTCGGTTCGCTCGGGGTAGTACTACCCTCTCACAGAAAACCGACGTGAAGTAACAGTGCTTGTATATTTGCGTTTGTTTTGGTTAGTGAACGTGCCGGAGGCCCATCTTAACTCCTCTCTCCTCCCCTCTTCTCTCCCCTCTTCCATCTACGCTCCTCATCTCCCCATTCTCCCAAAACGAAGGCTGGTAACGCACTTGCGACTCCCCTGGTGTTGCTAGTGTTTATAGACGACGGTGATCACTTAACATCAGGTGACCCGCCTGTTCGTTTGCCTCCTATATGACATAAAAAAAATCAACGATTTTTAGCCGCCCAAATTATTTTGAATGGAGTTTGGATTAACAAGTTTACTGTTAGTCATAATTAAATATTTAATAATTTAATACTTTAGGACGAAAATGTAGTATGTCTTGTTTTCGAGCTGACTACGCTATTGGCCTGACGAGCCTTCACAACCAGACTACATATCATCATCGTCATTACCCTTATCCCACCTAAGTAGGGTCGGCACAACATGGTTTCTTTTTCCACTCTCTCCTATCAAATGTCATCTCAGTATTCACACCTTTTACGCACATATCATTTTTCACACAATCCATCCACATCTTTTTCGGTCTTCCTCTACTCGTATATCCATCCACCGTCACACTCAACACTTTTCTAGTCACATGGTTTTCATCTCTTCTCATGACATGCCCATACCATGCTAACCTATTACTTCTCAACTTCTCTGTCACCGGTGCTATTTTCAAACTTCCTCTGATATACTCATTCTTAATCTTATCCACTCTAGTCACACCACACAGCCGCCTTAACATTCGCATCTCTGCCACATGTAATTTTCTCTCATCCGTTTCTTTCGTAGCCCAGCACTCAGATGCATACAGCATGACCGATATTATCATAGTTTTATAAACTTTCCCCTTGAGTTTCAAAGGTATTCGTGGGTCACAAGCTACCCCAAACACATTTCGCCATTTCATCCATCCTGCATTTATCCTGTTCCTCACATCCTTATCAATGCTACCGTCGTTTTGTATCATTGAACCGAGATACCGAAAATTGAAGCAAGCTGGTAAGGATACGCCATTTAAGGCTATAGGTGAAAAACTAGATGTACCACCAAAGTCGCAAAACAAGTATTCAGTTTTTGTTCTACTAATTTTTAAACCAACATTCTCCAGGTTTTTTCTCCATTTTTCCAGCCTGCTCTGGACATCGGTAGCATCCTCTCCGATAAGAACAATATCGTCAGCAAACAGCATACACCAATGTGTATCCTCCTGTATGTCTGATGTTAACGCATTCATAATAAGAAGAAATAAATAAGGGCTTAAAGCTGAACCCTGGTTTAAACCTACTGCCACATTGAAATCATCGGAAACTCCAGCTTCGGACATAATGTGCGTTTTCGCTTGACCGTACATACCACAAATAAGTTGTAGGTACTTCCCAGGCACTCTTTTCTTTTTCAAGGCCCACCACAAAATATCTCGAGGTACTCGATCATATGCCTTTTCCAGATCAACAAACACCATATGCAAGTTCTTATGTACACGTCTGTATTTTTCGCACAGTTGCCGAAGTGCGAAAATGGCATCGGTTGTCGCTCGTCCAGGCATAAACTCAAATTGATTCTGCGTCACTTCACTCTCATCTCTTATTCGTCTCGCTATCACTCTTTCCCAAACCTTCATACTATGTGACATGAGCTTTATTCCTCGATAATTGTTACAATTCTGCACATCACCCTTATTCTTAAAGATAGGTACTATTATGCTATAACACCACTCATTTGGGATCGCTTCTTCCTGTAATAATAATAATAATAATAAAAACTCTTTATTGCACACACTTTAGAGATACACAAAGTTATACATTCAATTACAATATGTGTACAGTTAGGCGGCCTTATCGCTTAGAGCGATCTCTTCCAGGCAACCCTAGGGAGACATTCAATCTTTTAAAATACCAGGTGGCAATATAAATACACACAGCCTTACAAGAAAATAATAAACAATAAAAATATATAGAAAATGTAAGAAAAAAAAAAAAGAAGAAGAAAAATAGAAATAACGCAACAAAACAGTTCAACTAGGACAGCGAGAGATAATGTCGGTGGAGATATTTCTTAAATGTTGTCACAGATCTTGCCTGCCTAATAACGCAAGGAAGTGCATTCCATAGACGTACAGCTTGAACTGCAAATGATCTATTATAAAATTTAGTATGAGAGATTGGGAATTTGAGTATACTTTGAGAACATAGACGGTGTGATGGGGAATCTCTGAAACCTAACATCTCGAATTTATATTTTAGGTAGGGAGGGGAATTGGGATTATGAAGGACGTTATACAGGAGAGACAGGATGTGGCTGTTTCGTCGGTACCGAATAGGTAGCCATTTAAGCTTTAACCGGTATTCAGACACATGATCAAATTTCTTAAGTCCATAGATAAAGCGAATGCATGTATTCTGTAGCCGCTCCAATTTATTAATTAATTCCTCATTAGCGTCCAGGTAGCAGACATCAGCATAATCAAGGATAGGCAAAAGTAATGATTCTGCAAGCATGACTTTAGTCGATGTAGGTAACAAATTGCGCATTCTTCTCAGTGAACGCAAAGATGCAAATATTTTTCTGCTAACTTCACTCACATGATTTTTCCAAGATAGATTGCTATCAAAGATCACACCTAGATTCTTGGATGCGGTGGAATAAGGAATCGTAACATTGTTCAAACAGATAGGTGCTAACGAGTTCCAATCTATCTTGTGCAGTTGCCTAGTACTACCAATGAGTAAACATTGAGATTTGTTGGGATTAATGGATAGTCCGTGGGATCCAGCCCAGTGTCCAACCTTATGTAGATCTGAATTCATGATGTCTATTGCATTAGATAAATCAGTCACTGGTGTTTGGTAATAAATCTGCAGATCGTCCGCATATAAGTGATAAGAAGAGGAGAGAGAATTAGTTATAGAATTGATGAAAATTGAGAAAAGCAGAGGAGAGAGTACACCTCCTTGTGGAACACCAGTGGTAATTTCGCACCACTGTGAATATTTGTCGTCGATCCGGATACGCTGACGACGGCCTTTCAAGTAACTTACAAACCACTCTACAACAGAAGGAGCCAAATTTATATTATCAAGTAATGCTAGAAGGACGTCAAAATCAACAGTATTGAAAGCATTACTAAAATCAAGAAGGGTAAGTATCGTCACCTTTTGGTTTTCCATGCCCTGACGTATGTCATCAGAGACTTTTACTAGCGCCGTTACAGTACTATGACCGGAACGAAAACCTGATTGACACGGATTTAAAATATCATTAACAAGTAAAAATGACGAGAGTTGTTTATGAACAAGTCGTTCAAATACTTTAGATAAAAAAGGAAGTATCGAAACAGGTCTATATTGTGAAAAGTCAGCTGGATTACATCTTATTAAAAAATAAAGTCAGTCACATCCATTAATCTACTTTTAAAAACTTCCATACTTCAATAGGCATGCCATCTGGCCCTACGGATTTTCCGTTTTTCATACCATTCACAGCTTTTCTTACTTCTTCCTCACTTATTTCTTGTACAACGCCTAAATTTATTAGTACAGACTCTAACTCTCCAGTCCTGTCATTTTCTTCATTCATCAGTCTTTCAAACTATCTCTTCCAACGATTCTTTATGTCTTCGTCGTTCATCAAAACGTTTCCTCTATCGTCTTTTATACATTTAACATGTGTAACATCTCTTGTACTCTTCTCTCTCGCTTTTGCTAAGCTACACAAGTATTTTTATGTTTGTGAGCTCTGCAGTGATTGGTACAAATCATCTTATACTTTGGCTCTAGAAATAGCTACCACTCTTTTTGCATTTCTCTTACATTCTGTATACACTATTCTCTTATTTTCTTTAACAACGCTATTCTGATTTTCAATACATTTCCATTCCTTAAAAGCTATCTTTTTTTCTTTCAAAGCCTTTTGTACCTCTTCATTCCACCACCAAGTGTCTTTTCTTTATCTATCTTTTGCCTTTCTTTCGTTTCACCAAAGACATCTCTTGCCACATTCCTCATACATGTTGCCTTTTCATTCCAACACTAATTAACTGTTTTCGTTTCCATCTTTTTCATTTCTATCATTTTATTGGGAACTTTGGTCCTAAATTCCTTCGCATATTCATCTTTCTCCATAAGATACCATTTAATTCTGGGTGGAGGTTTGTAAATATTTCCAGTCAGTTTTAAATTTATTTTTAAATCTAATACTAATAAACGATGTTGTGTCGATAATACCTCTCCAGGCAAAACCTTGCAATCTTTTACTATTTTAATATTATTTCTGCGTAAGAGAAAACGATCGATTTGGGTAGTGTGATTACCAGTATTGTAAGTGATTAGGTGCTGGTCTCTTTTAAGAAAAAAAGTATTAGCTATTGCAAAATTGAAAGCAACTTGTTTTCACCTTCTTTGTTTTTATTCCCGAAACACCAGCCTCTTTGCACTCTATCATAACCACCACTGTCTCTACCTACATGCCCATTAAAATCACCTCCACTATAAATATCCTCCTTCGTTAAAATATTCATCATCACCCTAAGGAAGTCTTTCCAAAACTTTTCTTTCACAGCCTCATTACATCCAGCTTGCGGCGCATACACACTTATTATATTTAACATCATTTGTTCTATCAATAATTTCACCAATATTAATCTATCATTTACTCTTTTTACGTCCGTCACACATTTTTTAACTTCATTGTCTAATACAATTCTTACGCCATTCTTCTTACCGTTACTTCCGCAATAGTAGAATTTATATCCAACACCAATCTCTCTCGCTTTTATCCCTTTCCATTTAGTCTCTTGCAAACAAGCCACATTTATGCATCTTCTTTGTAAGACACCCACTAATTCTCTTGCCTTTCCAGTCAATGTTCCGACATTCCAACTAGCAAATCTCAGCCTTACATCCCGAATTCCTTCCTTACTTTGAGCCCTACCCTGAGATAAACCTAATCCCTTTTTTGTACTTGTACTTAATTTGACGAGGTTTTATATCGCCAGTGAGTCGTGGGCACGATTGGTGATTATGTTAAACATACCTTCCCTTGGAAAGAAGCCTATAGTCAAACAGTCTGACTCTTACAAGGTAACATTATTACTGTCAAAAGTATAACTATTTATGAATAGCGTGTATTATACTTCAACTTTCTTCTTTTGTAATTACATGATTTTTTCTATCAGTTTTCGAGCGACATAAAAATAAAATATAGGTTGTTATTGTAAGTACTGGACATTAGTCAGGAAGTTGTTGAATACACGCTGTATAATTTGCATCGCAAATAACCACGTTCGGTGCAGTTGTGTGTAGATTAAATAATCACTGCCCACGCAGACGTGACAGTCGGAAGTGGTTACTATCATGTGATATTACGGTTTCCTCATTCTTTGTCCATTACTCTTGGGTTAAACTTTCGATGAATGTGTAAAAAATATAATGTCATATATGCTTTGGAGCAATTCATTTCCTTGATTTAATTATTTTTAAGGACATAAAGGATCTGGATATATAGGTCTGATATGTGAGGCGCGCGGTCTCATCCACTGAGCTACAGTGCCGCCCCAACATCACGGTCTGTCGGTACACCGTAGGGGTTTAGTCCGTGCGAGTCGGACATAACCCATACTCTCCCCCGGGAGGTTGGGTATCCAGAAGGGATATCCCCACGTAAAAAAAAATGTCATATGTCACTACTGTCATTACTGTCAACTTTGCTTTTTTTTCGAAATGACTACGCTATTGACCCAGAAGGTCTTAACAGTTTCACCGGACTACTAAGGCGAGCGCTTTGCTTTGTTACTTCCTTCCTTAGTTTCTGCGTATATGTATCGTGCACATTCGTGTTCTTAAAAATATATCTCATAATATTACATTGGTATTTACATTTAAACCCATTAATTAATCTATTACGACAAAGTTAAAATGGCCGTAATTTGGCCGTAAATGGCTGTGATTTAGTAATCTTTAAAAAAGAGTACGACCAAACTTTTTGCGGAATTTGGCAAATGTTCCCATGTACACACTGCCTCGTTATAACAATCACTATGGTATGCGTATGTGGGAATATATGCTTCTTTCAATCCTAAATACATTACCAGCCGATTATATAATAGAATTACTAGGAAGTAATGTAAAACAAACGAAAACTTAAAATACTCATATTTATCTTGTCGGCATGTTGACGAAGATACCTCTCCTCAATTAAACCGCACTAGCGGTTTCCTGAGGAGAGTCCTACTGTAAATATTTTTTTTTGTCATAAATAGATAATAATATACCAATGCGAATAAAATCAGGAGCTGCTACTAGTAGTTTAATCTAATGCAATAAAACGTTGAAACCGTCAATATAGAGTATATTAACTGTATTTTTTATCTCATCATAATTGAGTGTATAGACTGTAAACTTGCGCACCCATTCTTTTGACAGCAACCGTCTATTGTTTCTATTGTATTTTGCAACATTTTTATTACCGGTATTGTGAGGTATTGTACAATTTGTCGCTCATTATTTATTTCGTTACACCTCAGAATATGTATCGCCAGGGACTTTGTAAGGTTGCCCGTTGTTGGTGATTGTGACATCATTTTTCAACTGTTGGTTGTTACAAGTTAACTGAAATTTAATGATTTAAAATATGAAAACTAATTAACGTAATTGAAAATCAAGATAAAATATGTATTTATACATATAAACGAACTTGAAGTCTTTGTAATATATATAAAAATACAGCTTTTTAATTAATTTACATACAGCACTTATTAAGAAAACAATTTTAATAATGTTATTAAAAACACTTTTGCGTAACCGATGACCTCGACATGCGGGTGACATATTACCTTTGCACCAGATATTATATTTGTCCGATTGTATCATATATGTGTTTGACTCTTTGAATGGGTAAAATCTTATGATTCGTGTCACCGATCATCCTTCGATGACGTCAATATGCTCGTGACGTATTACGCTATTACGTATTAGCGACGTGTCATAAATATAGGCCTGTGAACATTTAATTCTGATATTTTGTATTACGCTTCATCATATTTCTAATTAATTAATTAATAAACTGACTGTACAAAATATACATAGTTACTGCTAGGAGTGCCAATAGACGTGAAAACCAAGATGTTTATAAATTATTTTTACAAACTATTAAATTTAAATAATTCAGATTTAAAGTTTCAGATATTCTATTGTTTCTGTTCAGAGTTTTCACGTCTGTCGGTATTCCTTATGACTATGACTTTTTTTACATAAGGACTAAGTGTCGAAGAAATAAAACTGAAAGACAATCAATCGAAAACTCCCCCTAGTCTTTACATGATGCACGTACAACGAAAGTCCAGTATTATTTAATTTGTATGTATTTAAAATAAAAAAGTGTGCGTATGTGTGTACTTATGTACACGGGTTAGAAGTTATATGTACTTCTTTGGCGTAACTAGATAAAAATCTTTTCAAAAATTTTATCTTTCGCCTTATTCTACTTTTGTAGAAAACACGACACTGACAATAGAAAAAAGGTATTTAATAAATTGAAAGTATGAATACAAAGAAATACAAACAATAAATACAAAGAAACAAAATTTTGATTATAGCTAACTTTCAGATGTCGGTTTTTCGTGACGATGTGCGCGCACATAGTAAAAATTTACTCTCATCATTTTCCTCTAACGTGCTAAAAGAAGTAGATGTAACTTCAAAATTTGTAGACATTTGATTTATTTCACAATTGCATTCAGTAACATTTAAAGTTCTTTATGGTGATGAAACGTGCGTAGTTCTTTGACGTCACTCTCTCTCAGTGCAAGTCGGCCCGAGGCTGCCGTGACACGTACTGTGCCTTGACCTGACAGATGTCACCCCAGATTAATTAGCTCCTTTCATTAAAAGATGTTCGCTTCGTGCATTTATGAAATATCTATTGTACTATAATTGCATCTGTTTATGTCTCATTTTACTCAATTGTATAAGGCTTGTCGTGCAGTATTTTAAAATGAATATATAGTCGTGAATTCTATTTATTTGTAAGTGCCGTGGTAGTTGCAATGGACTAAAGAAAATAATTATAGTAATAAACATTTCTTTCATGAAACGTTTATTCATGAGTTTGTCGAAATTACTCGTATTTTAAAAACAATTAAAAATAATACGAATAGTATTATGTACTAAAAATTCATTCGTTTGTAAATGAGAACAAACCAGTTCAGTTTGTTCTAAAGTTGGTATTACATATATATTTATAAATAAAATATATATTTATATATTTTTTTAAACTAAATCCGTAACGTTAGTAAAAATTTAAGCTCTACTATATTTTTCTAGAATAATGATGAAAGCAGATTTCATTTCTGTTTTATGATTAATATTATAAATACCAATAACGGTTGTTTCAATAATTAATTAAGGCGGTGTTTTATTTTGCAATAACGGCTGCTGTAATCCATTGGTATTTATTTTGTTACTGAAAATTTTGCTGTTTTGTAGTTTATTGTAATTTGTAACCATTATAAACTAATTAAATATGTATCTTTGTTCATATAGTAAACTTTGAGTTTGAATATCGTGAGTACCTCATCTTTATTTATGTGATATTGCCGGCCATCTTTATTATCGATATTAATAACGGTTAACGGTTAGTCAGCAGCAGTATAATTGTGTTTGAAATAATTATTTATACATAACGTAGTAGAATCAATGCGTTACATTATTAGTTGTTATAACTATTACTACGTTACGTTATGTGAAATGATAATATATATTAAAAGTAGACAGTACAACTACTTTCGAGTAGTTGTTTCGTATTTTTTTTTTTTTTACTTTATTTTTGGCAATCAATCTTTCAGATTATTACTGCCATTGTCGTGTAGTTAATAATATTACAAGTGTCGTGTGATTATTTCAATATTTCCATATTTGAGTATTCTAACTATTTGGTGGCTCCCTTGTTAGAACCTTCAAGGGAGTTTTTGTGGCATCTCAGAATTTCATGCTCCTTGGTATTATTTTCCATTCACTTCACTTATGCACAATAAACTAACTATACGTAAAACACCACCAAATTCTCAAAATATAGAGTCACACAAGATTATGAATAAAATATAAAATCTAGTTCATGACATACTAAAACCCCGCCAAAAACTCCAAGTTTCGTATTTAGTACTTTCAAGTAGACCTGAATGTGACAGAGTATTTGACGTTAGATTTTTCTATTACACAGATCTTTTTGTTTACCTATTATTCTCGAATATTATTTTTAAAACTATTTATTTAATCGTGTCACTTTTAGAACATTTCAAAAGAACAAATTTTCGGAATATATGAATGCCATTTATGTTTAATATATTGTAATAAAGACGATGCATACTATTTTAAAAATAATATAATAATTTGCTTCGTGTAATATGAAAATTCCTGATGCGGATATGACGCATAAATTTTCTTCCGCCCCATAACAGTAAGGGGTATTTCACTCATAATTCCGTTTTCATTGAGACAAATATGTGAATAAGGGTTCGTTTGCATTGCTAGAGTAATCTGATATCAGATAGAGCTCATGTTTTATTGTTAGTGGACTAAATATTATTTATCTGTTTTTAATGATTTTTCGCATGTCTGGATAAACTTATATAGAGTGTTTTTTTTTTTTTTAATTTATACACGAAAGTTTCGAATGCTGTGTCTTTCTTTTTGGCAATATAAATTTGGCATAGTGGTCGATTTCATTTATAAAAAAAATAAACTAGTATAAAGTGTAGTAAACAACTAGTATCATATAAAGCTGACAAACTCACGTAATTGGCTAGTATAAAATTATCACCTTCAAGGCTTTTTACCTGTATTCGGAATAACAACAAACAGTGTTCATTTACTCTTAATGAAAATTGACGTATTCCGTATACGAGTTCTGTAGACACGGCTTAAGGAATATATCAAACTCGAACGTGCTCTGCGTATAGAGGGCAGCACTGAGTTAGTGAAAATTCTCAATTCAATTACGCAACTGCGCGAGTTATGAAGATTCGTAAAAGATTGTTTTGTGCGAGAGAAATAAATTTTTATTTGAATAATTCAGAAGACATCTACTCTAAGCCCTGTGATATTGTTCTGTAGTTTTAAAACGGATTTTATTAAGTTACCCTACAGTTTACTTTTAAAAGCAACTTAAGTTTCAAATAATATCATTATTACTGGTTTTTATAACTATCACTTATGCACAATATTTTATTTAATAATCGCTTTTAAGACATGAGTATTGTTTATTACTGTTTCAAAGAAGGTTTTAGTATATTGTTATTATCAGGAGTCGGTGTCAAATGGTTATTTTCTTATGTTAAAGAGAGAGAGAGTTCAAGAGTATTTCAGCTATTTGCTTTTTGACATCAAATTAAAATTAGTGCCGACTTAAAATATACCTAATCAATATTAAAAATTAAATCAGGATGTTCTGTATAATGATGTAAATAAACTATTGCTTCAGCTCGTATTTTTTTAACACGATTATAGTTAACATATTCAACATTTGTTTTAAGACATTCTGAAGTTGGATGTGTAGTACAGTTTTGCTCTGCTTATGCAATATTTGCTTTTTCAAATGATTTATTTCAGGAAGTATACGAAACAAGAAATGGCTGAACTAAGGTAATATACATTAACTGAATAAAATTCCCACATTGACGCGTTAATACACTGTTTAATAATAAGAGATGAAAACGATATTTTAATGTTATGTTCATTTTACGTTACCGTCATTCGTTGGAACGAGTCGATGCCTCCCGCGCACACGTGACGCGTGTGAATTAAGGAGGTTGCCTTGAATAAAGACCGTAGATGTAGATTCAATGGATACGTATTTTTTTGAGTCAAAACTTCTTTAGTCGCGTTAAGTGGTATTTTTTGTAAAGAGAAAAAATTATAATTCCGTGTCATGACGTGCCAGTAAACGTTACCGATGGCATTGCGCTTGCGCGGCTTGCGTCAAACTGGTCACGAATAATATAGCGGCTCGTGTAAATGTAATATTGATATTTTGCAGTATGAATAAAGCAACAGTCGACAATCAAAAATAATAATACAATAGCAATAATAAAAAAATAAACTAAACTCAAGACGTAAAACGCTTTATCACATAGAAACTTAACTTACACTAATCATTATAATAATAAGGAAATAATAATTGTTTAAATATTTAGAAACATTGGATAAAAAAACTATATATAAAAGAATAAACGAAAAAGTTCTAATGAATTCAATTATGAAAACTAAAATTACCACATGGAAGAAAAAAAAAGAACAGGTTGGCAAACATAAATAATGAATATTAAAATATAATATAGAAACTGTTGTTGAGATGGTCATGGATTTAAAATGTGTTTAACTGTTTTTTTGAATTTGAATACCCGATGGTATGACATAATAAGCACTGTGGCTTATAACAAAATGATAAACGTAAAGAATTACATGATATCAAATATGAAATGCATAAAGGTTTATTTGATTTATAAATTTTATAAGAATATATATGTAATTATTACGACGTGTGCCAATACATGCAAAATCCAGATAAATGTTATTAATTTTAATAGACACATTATGAAACTTGCAATAATTTACACTGTAATTAATTAAAAAATTCAAAAGAGAACACAGATATTCTATTGTTTTGAATCTTCATTTCTTTCGGCAGTCTGTATGAGTGCCTCAAATTTTTTTTTATTTTCAGTAATTTCTATACAGTGGAGAATATGTAACATATATTGTATTTTTCGTACTTATTGTGTTATTCGATTTTCAGCTTTTTTACCTTCCGTATTCGTTGTATTATTGGATGGTTTATTCCGGTAGTTCTTTTGGACACACAGAATATTGATTTTCTCAGTTCTCTCCTAGTTAAAAGGGATTAGAATGTTTCACTGCATATTCATTATCAACTCTGATTACACCATTACCAATATAATATTTATTTAATGTAGGTGTATAATTAATATCTATCAATATGTATGTACATATATATTAACGACTTGAAACTATCAACTTTAAATGATTAATGGTGTATTTAAAATTTGTTTCTTATTTAAAACATTGTATTTAATTTCTTTATTGTTAAATTATGTAGAAATTGTATATCTTTTATTCATTAATTACGCTAATGCATAGATTTTCAAACCTTTTCAAAACCAAACGCAAAATCAAGCTTCAACAGGTAACTACTTTTTATTTCAATAATATATCCTTATAGAGATGGTAGACCCACGCTGAAGCTATAACTGGCTTCAGTATGAATGGGTCGGGTCGTCCGGGGTAGTACCACCCCTCTCACAGAAAACCGACGTAAAATAACAGTGCTTGCATTATTGTGTTTCGTTCGGTCAGTAAGGGCACCGGAGACCCTTTTCGGAGGAAGGCTTTTTCCTTCTTTACCTTTCCTTCCTCTCCTCTTCTTCCATATACAGGCTGACAACGCACTTGCGACTTCCCTGTTGTTGCTAGTGTCTATGGACGGTGATGATCACTTAACATCACGTGACCCACCAGTTTGTTTGTCTCCTTTGATATAAAAAAAATAGTCACATATCATTCTTGGGTATCTTATCCAGTAAGTACTTTATGTCTTGTAGCCCTATATATTGCAGGGAGGTGTATCCTCATTTTGGAGTCATTACACGAAATAGTATCACCGTATAAAGTCCCAGGGGAGAAGGGAGTAACTCTGTGGCGGCGTCTGTTTGTTTACACACTCCCATAATATATTTTGGTTAATTAAGTTTTTGTGCGGCGGTGGATTAGTAACAGGTAGGGTGCGTAATTGGCAAACTAAATCTTGATGGAATTCGTATTTTTCGTAATGTAACGTAAATAGGGATGATCGATATCAGAAAAACATCGATGTTGACATCGATGTCAACATCGGTTAAATAGTATCGATGTACGATAAACATCGATAGCAAAACATCGATGTTTTTGATATTTTTGCTAGCAATGAAAATTGTCTGTAAAAAAATAACTTTATCGGGTATTTTCTATAGTCAACCACGAAAAAAAAGGTCAAGGTCATCCAAAGAAATATTCGTACGGCTTACAAATTTTAAACTGTCTCTAGTCTCTAGCTAGTACATGCAACGTTAGATGACCGTAAAGAATATATTCACAACGCCGATGTTATCGAAAACAAAACATCGATGTGTCGATGACATCGACATCATAACATCGATGTTTTTCAGCTAAACATCGATGTTCCTTCAACATCGATGAATATCGATCATCCCTAAACGTAAATATAATAATATAGGTAAAATATTACTATAATTTGAACCATTACTTGAAAGATATTGTAATGCCGTAGAGAGCTAAACGTTTTTTGGAAAATTAAATGATATTAACAGCAACTATTTTTTTTTAGTAAAATGTATTGTATCAAATATCATGAAGGTTGGGAAATGACAAGCCTATATGTCAAATTGTAATTACACAGTTATCTTTATTTCTAGATTACACTCCAATGATATTGTCTATACATATAATAGGAATGTAAATGTAACGTGTATATACGTTTTCGATTATACTGAAAAATAATGTTGCAGGAGTCTTGAATAGGTAATAAAATATATTTCATTTATTTTTAGAAATATTTGTATGTCTCTATCTGTATGTTTGAACACGCATCACTGTTAGTCATAAAGCATAAAGAAATCATAAAGCATATCCTCGAGTAACATTTAGTTTTAGTTTTATTAAAATAGGCTTACTCCATCAAAAGTTATTGTAATTTTAATGAGGACGCAGCTTAAGTACGAGAGAAATGTAGATAAGTAAACTGACTTAGTACATTGACATTATTTTAATAGTCACTATTTTTTACATTAAGTTGCATAGACGCGGACAGAGTCGCGGACACTGTTAGTAATAAATATCACCATCATCATCAGCCTCTAAGAGACCTGCTGAAGGCTCATAAGTCTCTTCCCGAAGGAAGGTATAGGTGTAATCACCACGCCAGTCCACGACGTATTGGCGATTTCAAACTCTGACAGAACCAGTTCTATATTTTTCCCACATACAGTAGTATTACAAGAACATTTCTCAGGTTCAGATTTCCTCACGATGTCTTCCTTCACCGTCAGCCGATAGTGTTACCAATTTAAATTAGTAAATGTACGCGAATTCCAAAAATTTATTGGTACATGCCGGGTTCGAACCTGCGGACATTGAAGTAATATTCCACTACTCAATCTACTATGCCACCACGACTTTGAGTAATTAATATAATGCTAAGCATATCAATGGTTGAAGTGCTAACCACCTTTTTTTTTAACCAGGGGAAACCCTACATGGGATACGCCTCCCATTGTCGGGGGACAGCGAGAGGGTTATGCCGGACTCCTACCGGCTAAAACCCCTGGGCAGCTAAGCGCATGATTTGACCAGGGTTACGGGTGCGCGACAAGCATACTTCCACTAGCCCTGGTCACGCACTCGGGTCTACCCGAAGATGTTGATACGGGGACCCTCACCTCTGAGAAATGTTGTGTTTCTCTTCCTTGCTTCATTCAGAAACAGCGGCTTGCCGTGCTCCTCCATCACGGGACCTCCAATACATGGCAACAGGTGCCCCCGCACCTGCCGCCTGGAGATTAATTAGGGAGGCATGCGGTGAAAGAGACGTCCACCACGCCTCCTTCCTCGACCGATTCTCCTACGGCGAGGAGCAGGAGCATCGGCCGATCTCTCCCTCTCACGTTCGGCATCCTCTTTTTTGGTCATGACGCACTCACAAAAAGTGAGAACGTCATCCCATGCCCTATCCCGATCAACCATAGCTCGGACCAAAGCCGGTAACGACAGATCATCACCTACAACATCCACTAGGGCACAACGTTCTGCTTCCCACGCAGGGCATTCTTCCAGCGTGTGCTGGGCTGAATCCATCTGGCTTGTGCAATGGTGGCATTCAGTCGTTAGCTCTCTTCTCGCGATCTGGTACAGATACTTACCAAAACAGCCGTGACCGGTCAGTATCTGCACTAAACGGAAAGTGAGCGAACCATAACGTCGTCGTACCCATTGTTCGTGGACAGGGCGAATCGCCTCAATCGTTCTAAGGCCAGCTGAAGGTGAGGCCAGGAATTCACTCCATAGCCTCAACTCGGTTTGTCGCAGGTGGATCCTTTGAGCCTCCATTTCCCTGAGGGCCATACTTTCTCCTCGATTGAGCCTCTCAGTTCGCCAGAGATACATCTACGCATAGGAGTGAGCAACTATTCCCCAAGGGGTGGAGCTTGCAAGTAAGCACGCTGCGCCGTATGACACAGTACGATAGCCTCGTACTATCCGAAGAGCCATTAACCACTGTATCTTCTTTAAAATGGCAGTACTGCATGGCATCAGGGCATCGTGCCATACTGGGGCGCCATACAATGCCATAGAGCGCACCACTCCCATGTAGAGAGAACGGCAGGCCGAGCCAGCTCCTCCTAAATTCGGCAGCAAACCAGCAAGCGCAGAGGCACTGCGCATGACCTTGGGGTCCAACTCCCTGAAATGCACCTCAAAGTTCCACCTGCTATCCAGAACGAGGCCCAAATACTTCATGGTGGACCTCACGTCTATACGGACACCACCAACAACGATGTGAGAGACGGAAGGCGGTGCTCTGTGGGGTCCGTGGAAGCAAATTGCTTCCGTCTTGTTGAGGGCCACCTCGAGACCGAGCATCCGGATCCTACCGACAACTTGAGCCACACTTACTGTAGCTAGACGCAGTGCCTCCCGGTGGTTCTTTCCGCGAGACATCACCAGAGTGTCGTCGGCATAGCAAGTCACAGTGGCGCCGGGCAGGAGAACACCGCGCAGCATCCAATCGTACCCGATGTTCCACAGGAGTGGTCCAAGAACCGACCCCTGTGGAACACCGCATAATATTTCCCTATGGTAGAAGTGCTAACCACCTAGCCTTAGAATATTTGCACGTTAGTGGATCAAAATAACCTTTGGAGTAATAGTAAACAATCTCTTTATCTATCTATTTCTACCTTTAAACGAGCAATTCTTGTATATTTTTATATTGATATATATTTTTTTATAATCTTGGAAACGGCGTCAGCGATTTCCATGAAACTTAGTGTATAAGTGGTTTCTGGGACGATAAATCGATCCAACTAGATTTTATTCATAGATTTTTTAGCAAAGATTTCAGGCGATGACAGAATACAGCTAGAATGTGAAGGTAAATTTAGCCGCTGCTGTCAAATCAAAAATAGCTCGGAAGGAAATTGGTTGCTTCGATAATACGTGTAACCCCAGTTCGAATCCAAGTGTATATATTCTTTTTGTTTTAAAAAATTATAATTTTGTAAGGCAAACCAAACGATTTATTTTATTAAAAAAATATTTTATCACTATGATTATAACAAAGATATCTTTTATGAATATTTTTTTTATCTGAAAAAAAATCTAATTTTGTTAGGCATACCAAACGGTTTATTTTAATTTAAAAGTGTTTTTAAAGGGCCTGGCTCGGTCGTCCAGGTACTAAAATTTACAAGCGAATACTGACAATAACGCTATTTATTTTGAATTATAAAAATAGTCTAAGAATTTCAACTCAACTGTATCTGATAACATTTTAATTAGAGAATATTTAAACGCAACAATAAATCTAGAAAGTACTAATTAACTTGAGCCAAAATTATTAAACTTCAATGAAACTTGTATAAATTAATAGAACAATGAAATCATAAGCAGGCTTATTTTAATACCTATAAAATTGTAATTAAAGAAAATCAATTAGTAATTTATATAGCAATTAATATTATTTATTCGTAAATTCACAAAACGGTCTTCAATTTGTACGATATTTGCTAATCAAAGCGTTCAGAAGAAATTTCGTTTGACTCAATTAAAATGTTAGCGGAGCTAAGTAAATATTACAGTACTTTGGACGCTATTTATGGCCCCTCTAAGCCTTAATTAAGACCTCTTTGATGTTCAATCTGTTACGAGAAACTCGGTAATTGTGTAGGTATGCGAATGAATTGAGTTTTTACCTTATTTATATCCAAATACCCGGAAGACAAATGTATATTCGTCCGGTGAGTATTTAATAGCTAATTTATGACAATTTTTTAAATCAGTGTCCTTATAAATCAATTATACGTGAGATTTTACTATCATTATAAAAAAAATGATAAATATCTTCCGTAGTGCGCGCAGCACTTTCACTTTTTAGACACTCAGTCCTTGTTAAAAAAATGATATCTGCATTTACAATAAAGTGATTAAAGTTTATGAAGCTACTATTATTATTACAATTACAATAGACTAAAGACATTTTGTAGGAATGTTTGCTGTAATATGTTTACCTCTGACTGTACTAAATAAGTATAAAAATTAATTCCTATTGTTTTTTTACTCTTTCTATTGGTTGATCCTTCCGTAGATCAACAAAGGCATGCTAAGTCGAGTTACATTGATTTTACCATAACAATTGCCAAATCAGGTTCTCAGATAGGTCGCGAATCCCATGTATCAGGCAACAGCCCAAGCTTAGTTGTGCCGTGCACCCTTGAGGTTGTTGTTAAATAAAATCGGCTGAGTGCTTTAAGTGCTCGCCTTAGTAGTCCGATCAAGTTGTTAAGACCCTGCTAGGTCAATAGCGTAGATAGTTCGAAAAAAAAAAACATGTCAGGTAGTGATGACGAACACGTTGCAACAAACGGTATGTATAACGAGTCATGGCGTATCTTATTCACTAATACAGTATTTTAAAATATTGTTTGTGTAAAGAGACTCGATGAACATTTTTAGGCATTTATTTGTTGCAACGTTACACAACTTCCTATCAAGTTTTGAATACACAATTATAATTAAAATAACACTGGTATTATATTACTTTTAGATGTGAATAGGCGCATGTATAGGCGAAGGGTAGACTTTATAGTTGGTGTGGCGACACAAAACACGAACTTTGCACTATAAACGAAATACTCACAAACATTTTTTTTTTTCGAAATGACTATGCTATTGACCCAGCAAGGTCTTAACAGCTTCGCCGGACTACTACCACTTACAAATATTTGCAACGAAAGTGTAAATAAATAAAAAATGAGTGAAATTTCAGTGAGATTTAAATATATGTGATTAAATACAGAAATCTCAATAATCATAACCGATCACAATATTGAAATCGTTCAAAGAGTTCCACTCAATCGTAAACTTCCAGCTAAGTTGTTACTTTTTCAGAACCTTCAAGATACGGCATATAAGGATTCGCGTAAAACAGCTCGAGGCGTTGGCAATTTTATTAAAACGTCTCCCCTTTGATAACTTCTGTTTGATAGAAGCCAGAAGGGGGATATTCCCCCCTCCCTCGACAATTAATGCCACCATTTGCGAAATTTTATTTCATCCGGGCGAACGCGAACTGTCGCTTATTTGATTATTAATAAAATGAGTTTTATTTTGTTGGTCATTTGCATAATTGTTTCATTTTCACTCTCGTTGTCTCTGAATTCGATAAAGTCTGAACGAGAAAATCTCTTAAAAAGAAATTAAACTCGCTTACTACTGCGAAGAAATTTCTTGTGTTGACGAGATAAAATTATATTCGTACGCTTATAGTAAAATGTTCAATGAAATAAATATATAATGACATAATTCCATTATATATATATTATCTTTACTAATATTCTAAAGAGGTAAAGTTTGTGACGTTGTAGGAATAATCTCAGGAACTACTGGTCCGATTTGAATAATTCTTTCAATGTTATATAGCTCATTAATCGAGAATAGTTATAGGCTATATATCATCACACTAACATCAATAGAAGCGGAGCAAAGATGAAAAATGTTTCAAAATCGGAATGTTTTTTCCTTTTGAGAACTGCTGCGTGTTAGTGCTGGTGTTAGTGTATCTGTTCCATGCGGACGAAGTAGCGGGCAGAGGCTAGTATATATATATATATATCACGGTAAGATCAATAGGAGCGGAGCACCAACGAAGATTATTTCAAAATCGGGGAATTTTTCTTCTCATAAACTTCCGATGCGTGTTAGCGCTTGTCCAAAGACATTATTCCACGCGAACCTGTAGTCCGGTGAAGCTGTTAAGACCTTGCTGGGCAAATAGCGTAGTCATTTCGAAAAAAAAAACCCACGCGAACGAATTCGCGTGCAGAGGCTAGTAATTTATAAATATGGTAAACGTAAAGAGACTGATTATCAAGTGTAGTTGCTAGAACACACCTATAGGGGTTTAATAACAGATTTTGAATTTGAGGGTGGTTTCTAAACCGGCGCGTTTAGAAAAAGCCATATCACCAAACCACCTACTTACCTTTACCTCTGCCATGTTTACACTCATGGTTGTGGATAGTGGCAAATATTGTTACCGTGTCACGTCATAGATTGGTGCTCAGAATTTGCAGAATTAGAATTTGGTGAATATGGCCATTTTTGATTCACAAAATTATAGAAAAAATAACAATCAATAGTTAAACGTAATTCTTCTTTATCATTAGGATATTGTTTTATAGTATATTAGAAATGGATTTTCTAAAATTAATAATTAATAGAAGCTTTTTTTTCCGAAACGAAAACGCTGTTGACCTACAAAGGTCTTTACAGCTTCACCGAACTATGATATAATATAATAGAAGCGTTTTATCTATACTCTATACTAATATTATTGTTAGCAAACTGTGAATAAAGTGACTGTGAATAAAAGAAAAAGGAAGTTACATCTGTCATAAGTAATGTTGCCAGAGAGTGCAACAGACAATTCGGTGTGGTTGCGTTCACATTCCAACATTCTCCCTTGAACGCAACCACACCTAATTGTCTTTTGCACTCTCTGGCAACATTACTTATGCCAGATGTAACTTCCTTTTTCCTTTATTATACGTCATTCAGTCTGCGCACCGTGTTTTATTGTTCCTTGCTAGCTAATCGCATCCTACCTAGTAATTAACAGTTAAATGTTTCAAAATCGGGATGTTTTTTTCCTTTTGAGACCTGCTGCATGTTAGTATTAGTGTATCTATTTCACGCGAATGAGACGGGCAGAGGCTAGTTACTAATAAACATAAATATAAAATAATTCTCGTATTAAAAGCCTTATATTGACAGTAGCGTATCCGTTTCCGTTGACATCTCTTTTGACCGACAGCTATCTCTTTTGCACCTACTACTATTTATACCATACTAGCTGTTACCCGCGGCTACGTACGCGTGTTTTAATACTTTAAATAAATATAAAATTGCGATTAGATGTGTAAATTACAGAAATACTCTCTCAAAAATATTTGCAAGTACGACACGCACATCATATACTGTAACACATACATGTACATTATATATTTGATCACTAATACTGTGTCGAATGTATATATAATATAATATGTATTCATCATCAACCACATGCCTGGAATTTTAAACAACTATATACCATCCTCAGTGCTCACTTACATCATATAAAAAACTATTAAAAATATTAAGCTATACATTATCAAACAATATGTGTTAAGTCTTTTATTATATAGATATAATATGCCCATATTGTCGATATAATTAAATTATTGATATACGTTGCTATAATTTAAATCACATATAAACATTTGACTTTCAATTATATTTATTCTTGGAGTCCAGTACAGCGCACATCTCACGCGCATGTTTACGGTGAACAACATAGTTTTGATCAATTTCACACAGACGAATGCGTGGGTAACAGTTCATCACTACATAGTGTAAAACAAAGTCCTCTGCCACGGCTCTCTATATGTCTGTTCCCGACAAGATCAAAAACTACCGAACGCATCTTCATGCCCTTTTCATCAATATATGAAATGTTTATTCGGCAAGATTTAGGTATAGTTTTTCTTATTATCAGGGCGGGCAACGTCTGCTGAACCCGCTAGCTTAAAATAAAACAGCTGATTAGTTAGTTATTTGCCCGTAAAATTCTCGTTCAAATATTACTTCTAGTCCGGTGAAGCTGCTAAGACCTTGCTAGGTCAATAGCGTAGTCAGTTCGAGAAAAAAAAAAAGAACTAGTGATGATCAATAACAGCGTGTTTGGGCACTTTGTTGATGGACGTAAACTCAACTCCTTGCAATGAACCGGAGCTTTCGATGGAGGAATCATGGTATAGAAGTTGTATAGCTCTTTCTGAGTTTGTCTGATTATTTACCGCCTTCAAGTTGAAGGTATTCCAGAACTCGCGTAATTTTCTTATTAGTATCGTCATGTAACATCACACTAAAACCATTACATTAAAAAAAAATCACTTCTAACAAATGCTCGCACAGGCACAGTACATGAAATAATTTATCCACCTACCGCAAACTAAAAAGTTGGATAATAAAAAATAAATCTAGACGATCTAAATTTATCTAATAAAGTTAAATCCGGTTTTGTATAACAGCTGCATTTGTTGTGCGAATTAGAAGGGACAGAACGTTTCGTAAGGCGACCACCTGAGACTAAACGCTGAGCGATGCGAGCTTAGAAAGTCGGTATAACTTCGAACGAGTTATTATGCAAAAGTTCGCAGAATTATTGTCTTCCAGTTTTCCTATAGACATTCCGGTAAAGTGTCGTTGCTGGATTGCGGAAATAAGACGAGCGATAACCTTGAGGTAAACTTACAATTCAAGTAAATATCATATTTATTTGCGTAGGTTTTATTGAAATTATACTTTTTTTGGAGCGTTTGAAAAAAATTACGAGAGTGAATTTTACGGTGTGCCCACACACTGACACCTAAAACGACACCATGAAGTTGTCTGTGAAATTTTCGTTAGAACAGTTAACTATATTCAAGTTGTTCAAATATGTATTTAAATCTACATCACGTGTTTTATATTAGTGGAGATAAAAAATATATTCATACGGAAATATTTGTAAATATACATACGTGTGTATTTCTGTATGATTATAAATTAAACTATACCTAGCTGTGCCCGCGACTTCATCCACGTGAAATATTATGTAAAGAACAGTGATTAATAAAGTAATTTGAACTAATTAAGTCCATTTAGTTATCGTTATTAAAATTACAATAACTTTTGATAGAGTGGACCGATGTTAATGAAACATAGGCTAAGTTATTCTCGAAGATATGTTTTATAAATTTTATTGTGAACCTAGTACTTTAGCAGTGTTGCTAGTTCATACAAACAGATAGACAGACAGACATTCCTAAAAATTGTTGAAATGTATTTTATTACTTAATCCTAGACACTTGCAACATTTTTTTTTTTCACGAAAATCTAAAAACTACATACTCGTTATATTTACTTTCTTATTGAATTTATATAGAAAAAATATAGATGGTAGTGAATTATAATTTATTGCGAGTATTCGTAAGTAAAGTGGTGTGTAATTTAAGCTATGTATTCTTTTTATTTATTACATTATAGATCATTGTTATTACATTACTATTTTAGAATTAGTTTATTCTACATCTTTTTGGTCTTTTACTTGATTCTGTATATAGACATATATTGAAAATTTATTTTAAAGCCCTTTAAAGTTAATTATATATATTTTTTTTATTAATTTGATTTAGAATTTGTTTTAAGGTAAAGAAATATAAGTTCTTACGTGCGTACACAAGTAGTATCCATATGCATTTTATATATAGTTTTGGTATATTTGACCACAATCTCATTTGATGCAGTATATGTATTTTAATTAGATCCTACGCTCGACAACAGATTTTGAACTTGGTGTAATTTGTTACACGGATATTAGAAAAAAATCTTACCTCCATGGAGTTTATTGTTTACTAGCTTTTCAGAACAACCATTTATAAATCAGATGAGAAATGTCTTGTGTTTGGTTCAAACGCATAATACATCACGCGATGACATCGTAAGGTGACAGCCTAAATTACTACGCTATTCATGTAACCCCAATCAGGGTTTGATAATACAGAGAAAATGTATAATAGATTTATTGTAATTATGTTGGCTACAAATATAAACGAAAAATAAAAGTTTTTTTTTCGAAGTGAAAACGCTGTTGACCTGGAAAGGTCTTTACAGCTTCACCGAACTATTGAGGCGAGCGCTAAAGGCACCCAGCCGATTCGGGATGTTTGGCCGACTAACTCAAGGGTGCACGGCACACTTCGGCTTGGGCTGTTACCTGTTTTGTGCAAAAATCGCGACCTATCTGAGCTAACCTAAGCTAAGCTATCTAGATATACTCGTACGTATATGAGTTATTGAAACATGCATGTGTACCAAGCATGCGTGCCTCCACAACTCCTATATGTGTTTTGTATCGGAAAAATTCCTCTAAACTATATAGGATAGGATAGGGAGATTAAAAATTATTTAGGTCAGGTACTATAGATATCTGAATAAATTAATATACATCTTATGAATACTTTCATCTCTATGTATCGCGTATAATGTGTGAACCACTATTATCGAGTACAATCGACCTCGGAACATCCTTTTTAATGCGTATCTTTGTTAAGTGAAAATAACCCATGAATAGTCAATCTAATATCTACTCATCTTACTATCGGCAAGTCACCCCCGTTTCATTACGATGCTTCGACATCGCACACACTTAGTTACCGTACGTACACCTCTGTGGAATTGAATCGCATTCACATTTAATAGCCAGTAAACAGCGATCCAATTCTATATTATCTGTACGGAGACTTTGGAAATAATTAATATCTATAGAGTTGTTTATATTCAAATATAATTTTATTCGATACAAAATATATATAAGAGTTGTTGAGGTATGTATGCTTGGTACACATATATGCTCCAACAATTCATATATTTATGAATAGTTAGCTTAGGTGAGCTCTGATAGGTCGCAAATTGCATGTATCAGGCAACAACACAAGCCGAGGTGTGCCGTGCACCTTTGAGCCAGTTGCCAAAATAAAATCGGCTGAGTGCCGCAAACGCTCGCCTTAGTAGTCCAGTGAAGCTGTTAAGACCTTGCTAGGTCAATAGCATAGTCATTTCGAAAAAAAAAAAACAAATATAATAATGACATGTAATTTTCCATTATTGTACTCAATGAAGTTATGTATTAATTTATTAATAATGCATATAAACTATTTCTAAAATATTATTTTATTACTGATAAGCTTTTGATATGTTACGAGAATACCATGTTGTCCTCTCAGCTAGTATCTAGGCAATGCTGCATTTCTATAACATGCTGCATTTATCTCTAGAAATTATTATCCAATGTCTTCCCATTGTCTTCTCAATATGGCTAACCCATCTTATCGGTAACCTATCTACATTTCTTCGAGAACTGCTTTGTACCATCTGCATCATCTTTGAATTTGTGGCCTGCCGACTTCTATTACGTATCAGCCACGAACCATTCAAGTTCATGTTTTATTTTATTTAGTATACTAGTTAATATGCCATGTTTGAGGTTTATCCAATAACGAACCAACTATTTCGCCATCCCTTTGAACGTAGTGACAAATCAGTGAAACTTACTCTTATACTGTGTTACATTTTTTTTATTTTGATAGGTTATTCTTGATTACTATTTGTATTGGATTGTACTGTGCTTACAATGGGTCACTTTTTCATGCTTGTATAAATATATCTAAGTATTCAGCGTTTCATTCCATCAAGACAAACCTCGAGTGCCTGGCGATTAATTATTTCGATAAAACCATAGGTTATAGTTATCCCAGCCTATTAATATTCTTCATCGCGAACTTACACTCTCGACTCCACTGTAAAGTATCCTAAAAGATGACCACAAAACATCTTTATTTATCTCCTTAGCGATGTAACGGTAGCGATATAGTCGTACGCCTCCGATTCTTCAAAACAGAATGTGGTTTTAACCACACTTTCGTAAACACCGATAACATCTCGGTAACGCCTCATACTTATTTTAGATTCTATGCATTAGAGCCCTTGCGTATGCTGCTAAGGCGATACAGTAACACTTCATTTCTTAGGTAACAAAACGCATCATACCATTCCCAAAACTCGTGCACAAATATACAGCAGGTACGTAGGTTCTGTGAGGAACCCTTTTCCTTTTTTAGTTACTTATGCTTAGATAAAACTGATAGACTAGAAATACATCTACACATTTCTGAGGTACATGTGATTGTATGCATATTATTACACAACGGTATAAAGTTTACCAGAAATGCCATGTAAAACTATAAAAGCCGATCAAGCCAACATTGGTTAGGTAGCCAGAAAAAATGTACTACTATGAAAAAACCCTCTTACAGAGTTAATTATCACCATCAGCCTATAAAAGACACACTGCAGGGGTATAAGCTTCTTTCTGAAGAAAGGTAGAAAGTTAGGAATAGTAATAGTTAAACAATAAAACTAATACAAAACAATAATACGTAAGAATAAAATAAATTGACACACAAAAATGATTACTAACACACAAGACTATGTACTCTATGTAGATTAACATCATTAAACCGGCAGGCCGGAATGCTGTCAGGTTGTTAACCTGTCCCGCCGCAGTTTACATCTGATATCCGATACGCCGGTATCTTTGTCTATCTGCTACCAAACTAATACCACGTCTAACATATTCTAATGAGAACGGAGCACACGCTGAATACAGAAGACGGTAAAATATCGCGTGTCACGAGAGTGTGACGCCTATGACTTTCGAATAGCTTATCGATCTTTTGGAGTTCACTTGATGAGTTTATGACAACGTTTAATTAATGGAAGGGGATAGAGCCACGCTGAAGCTGATATTGATTCAGAATGAATGGGTCAGCTCACCCAGGGTGGTACCACCCACTCACAGAAAACCGACGTGAAGTAATAGTGCTTACATTGTTGCGTTTTGTTCGGTCAGTGAGAGCGTCGGAGACCCACCTCTCCTCACCTTCACCTTCTCCTTGTCCCTTCCTTCCCCACCCCTTCCCCATCACAGGCTGGTAACGCACTTGCGACTCCCCTGGTGTTGCAAATGTCTATGGACGGTGGTGATCACTTAACATCAGGTGACCCAACTGCTTGTTAGCCTCCTATGATATAAAAAAAAAGTTTTTTACTTAATAAGATCACACTCATTATGGAACGACTACTTGTACTCAATTTTTTTTATTTTAGTACAGATGTTTCAGACAACCAGAGGTTTTGAAAATCATCTCTTATCACTAAGTCACCCGTAAATAATGTATTATTTTAAATCTTGCAAACAGCAACAAACGCACTGTTACAACAACTGTTAATGTTATTTAACACAACTTATTTAATACATCATTATTCTGCTATTGATAACATGTTACTCGTTATTATTATGAATAAAAACAACGGTTAGACAGTGTTATTGTATCGTGCATACAGGCAAGAATTATTAATAACCAATGTATGGTAGCGATATGACTTTATAATAGGTATAAATGATAATATGATAGGACGATCTATGTCATCTATCAATGTAATATTGCTTAAACCCAAAGTCATAGTACAAGTAATGTTTATTTAATTTTCATGCCATTACTACAAATTATAAAACGATACAGCATAGCAAAATAATTGACAACGATTCTTTTAAAACAATATAGATTCTAAATCATTATTGAAATTTATGGTTACAACACTAACACATCTTATCACGTTGTGTTTTGTAATTAAAACAGATAGGTGTAAGGTTTGATCGTGGTATTTGGTGGTTGACTATCGAAAGGCTGTCGTTGTTCATTAGCTTTATTGGGATTTCTTTTATTGCTACTGCTTTTTTTATTTAAGCAATTGCTTGAAGAATGTCTAATGATAAGACTTACTTAGGTACTTACTGTGCAGTGGCGTAACTATAGTGTGGCAGAGCTTACAAGATGCCATGAGCCCTCAGCCCAGTAGATATTTTAGAGTTATTACTTTTCTATGTCAAGGGAGGCAAACGAACATACGAGTCACCTGGTGTTAAGTGATCACCGCCGTCCATAAACATTAGCAACATCAGGGGAATTGCTAGTTCGTTGCCAGCCCGTGTTTGGGGGTTAGGGGAAGGATGGAGAGGGAGGAAGGGCGGAGAGAGGGAAGGAAAGGTTGGTTTCCGATGCTGACCGAAAGAAACGCAACAATCCAAGCATTATTACTTCACGGCGGTTTTCTGTGAGCGAGTGGTGCTACCACGGACGAGCCGACCTGTTTACGCTAAAACCAGTAATAGCTTCAGCATGGCTCTACTACCTACAGAACCTATGTCAGTTATCTATTAAAATTCAGTTATTTTGCCACGGGGCTCAGTGATATAGTTAGTGAAATGACTTGTAAATGTTTTATCTTTTTTGATATTAGCCAATTTGTTTTTAGCGCCATCTACATTCAAATTCAAAACTGAGACGCCTTTTCATTAATTTTGAGGAGGATTTATTATAATTATTTTTGCATCTTCTTAGGTTATAAAATCAATTAGTTAACATGTTAGTTGCATATTATATATGTAGTATTAAATACAATAATATTATTATACAATTGATTTTATTTTACGATCAATACCATAGTTTTACACCTAGCAATGATGTTACAATGCTTTTTAATTCATTTCATCTTTTGTGTTGTAGGACACGGATTATTCTAAGAACACTATTGTTAACTATTTCACTTTATCTTCCAAGAATCCAAGTTCAATATCAGTTTCTCCTTACTGATCACCGAAGCAGTAAAGGGTTTGAACACTGGAAGACGTAAATAGTCTCCGAAAGGAAGCAAATAAAGCGCGGAGGTTTAAAGTTTTAATTAAAAAGGGTACGTAATTAGATACGCGCCGTGAATATGTTAATTAATGCGCGGGGTAATTTTTCAAAGCCCTATTGTTCGAGATATAATAAAAACTGCGTGCACTTTTGAGAAACATATGGACCTGAATATAAAATGCATTATTGGTTTTCAAACTGTTCGATTTATCTTAACTATTAATTTAAAGTATTTCATTAGTTAATTTATTTACGCTTTTGCATCAATTACAATCTATTACCTACGTTACGTTTCTCTACAAAGTTTACTACACAGTCAGTTCAGTAATTAATTATTATCAGAGCCAGGAATTTATTGCAAGGGTTTCTATGAACATGGTGTAAATGTAAAATCATAATATTTAACAATTTTTAATCATCTTAAGTATACATTGTTGAGTAATTAAATTATATTTTTAATTAAAAAGTATATGTGTATAATATCATTTGTAGGTGGCAGAGGTACATTAAATCTATTACTGGTTTCAGCATGAATAAGTCGGCTCATCCTGGGTAGAACCCTCTCATAGAAAACCGACGTGAAGTAACAGTGCTTGTATTGTTGCGTTTTGTTCGGTCAGTGAGTGCTGGAGGCCCACCTCACCTCTCTCTATCCAACCTAGACTCTTCTCCACCGTCCTCCATCCCTCTTCCCCTCCCCCAAAATAGGCTGGCAACGCACTTGCGACTCCCCTGGTGTCGCTGGTGTCTATGGACGGTAGTTGTCACTTAACATCAGGTGACCCACTTGTCCGTTTGCCTCATATGATATAAAAAAAATACTTTGTTGAGTGATTAAATATATATGCTCTAATCTTTTGAAAATCTTAAAAAGAAGAGCAAAATCATTTTTTTTACTAAGATCTTTGTATATATTGCGTTGTAACTTTTATAAGAGAAATGTGATTAATTATATATTTTAAATTTACTTTAATAATCTATAGTAAGAACATTTACAATATAGTATATACACATAAATAATTTTTTTTATCTTTTGAAGTTTAATATTTGTTTTTCACGAATATCCACATTTAACCTCTCTTTACAGTGCATAAAACGCAGTAATACACAAAGGTTAAAAGAACGTCGTATTGAATTTCTCATTGGTTTGTTATTTTTGGTCATTCGAATGCATTATTAATGGCGTATATTAATGTGATTGATTTAGCCTTAAGCAACGTAATTGGGAACCTTCTCACAATGTACGATTAAAAATAGTAAAATATGATTCTTGTGACCGAACAAGGGTTTTAATTCGAGTTTGTGAATACTTCGCGGTGTTATTACAAAAATGTTAAAGACTTTCTTTCGTTTCTTAGTTTCGTATTGAATACTTTGTTTAAAAAGGTTTCGTATTAAATGCACCACGGTCGCTGAATGTTCGCCATCTTTCTTTTTTGTCTCACTTTAGTTAGGTTAGGTTCGACTTGCGAAAAAGGATAACGCGAATTTGGCTCGAGTGAGCGCGATGCATTTAATATAATACCATTTTATAACAAATGTTCAATAAGTATTTAACTTTTTTGTAATAACACCGTCTAGGTTTTAGGATTTTGACCTTAGTCTCATTATTAAGATAATATACACAAATGTTGGCGATAGATTTTCAGTATGAAGGTGGAAGCTAATTAGGCATC
>JACEII010000011.1:8613998-8714115 GCA_014332785.1 Antheraea mylitta | reverse complement strand
GCCCATTTGCTAGGATTAAAACCTACGTCGGTTGATTTAGGTGTTCGAATACGCCAACAACTGAGCCATTATTACTTTAACTATACTTAAAACAATTTATTGATAAAAAAAGCAAACAGCATCAGAAAAAAATTGTGGAGAGATGTTCAGAGATTATAATAAAAAAAAAACCACTAAGATATCATCGCACGAAACTCAGGGTCTCACATTTGCTTGCTCGGGGTAGTATCACCCTCTCATAGAAAAACACCGTGAAGTAATAGTGCTTGCACTGTTGCGTTTGATTCGGTCAGTGAGAGCGCCGGAGATCCACCTCTCCTACTCGCCCCTTCCCTCTTGTCTTCTCTTTCCCTGTTCTCACCCCATCCCCTTTCCCAGTCACCTGATTCCGATCACGCCGCAATTATATTATATCTACCCTCTTCTACTTCGTTCTAGCATACTTTCTGACTTACATTTATATAGTAATTTCCCCGATCGTAAAAGTTATAGCATGATCTTTGATAATCTAATAAATAAACTATAATATGTAAAAATAGTTTTATAATCTCGAGTGGTTGTTGAAGTTCTTAATAAATTCAAAGCAACAAATTAAATCATTTAAAAGTAGTATATTGTACTGTCTAAAATCCTAAAGCGAATATTAATATTATTATCTCTATTCGACACCGAAGCGTCATCAGGTTGACGACATCCCTTAAATTCAACATCTACCGATATCACAGTTCCGGGTGTAATGTTAGTGGGTGTATCTGATCTAATTAATACGACGTTGATTGATGCTAATGTGGTTTGGAAACGTCAGCAACCGCCGAGTAATTGATAGTCACAACATGATGTATGCCGATATGAAAAAGACGATTTTCATCCGACCCGTGTAGTTTCTTTTTTAAATCGATGTATCAGAATAACTTATATTTCTTTTAGAATTACGTGTGGAGATATTTTTTGTTCGTTGATTTTTTATGAATATAAGTAGCTTTCGCTGGCGGTTTCGCTTACTTTAATTTAGATCTGATCTATCCCTTAAGCACAGTGTATTTTTTTGGGTGATAAGTATCTTATGTACTCGTCTTTACAACTGATTATATGTATGCAAAATTTCATGGTCATTTGGATGCGTATTTTTTTCTCTGATTGATTATAATATTGGTCTAGCAAGGCCTTAACAGCTGTGTGTAGTAAGTTATAAAAATGTAACAAACAAACACACTCTCGAATTTATAATACATCTGTTGGATAAGAAAAGAAAGAACAAATTTAGTTTACAATACGGTAACGAACCATCGTTAGACTACGCAGTATAGGTTAGACTACTCAAGTAGAAAATTGTGCAAATGACACTTCTATAAACATGTAGCACGATTGGTTAAGTTACCTACTTTAGTCTCTTAAATGTTCAATGAAACCTTCATAGATAAATCAAAATTTTATACATCTTATACTAAGTAGGAAATAAATTTTTAGTAAATCAGATTTTCTACGATGCTCACTCATTACTGACTTCCTTTAGTCATACCTTGCAGAACCATTATGGCTGTGTTTAAAACAAAGACCTAGTTTAAATCAAAACATACTTAAGATAATATTGTAACTAAGTTAAGCAACGATAAAAGTAATATAATAAATACCTTCAACAATAGATTGCTATGTTTGAAATTAAATAGATTACTAAGTTTCAATATCCTTCAAATTGATTTGTTAAACTGCCTTAAATATTCCCATTTATTCGATATCGTTTAGCGTGGGCTGTAGTTTATGAACTATGATAATTGTAAATTTATATTTAGTGCCGGTAATTTACGAATGGCAGATATAATAGGTTAAGACCTTAATGCCGCTAGCTTTGGTGGACATTAGAGAATTGCTTCAAACTACAGTGTCAATATAGCGAGTTTCAGATTTCGTTCATATTTTTTATTCAAGTCCCTTCAATTCTTGCAAACTAAAAAGATGGGGTTCTTAGAGAGAAACGACTTATCATGAACCTTTAAATGAAATATATGAATACAAAGTGTGTGCCCTATAACTTTGGTTATTTGTTATAAGTTCTCACCAAACTTTTTGACCGCTCTGAAAACAGTTACGGAGAACTTGATGCCAATTTTAGGTTTCTATTATAACATTTTAATGTATTTCTGTATTCAAATCTTAACTTACTTACAACAATGTATACTCAGAGTAGCCGTAACAAATGACTAGGATTGTAACAAAAAATAACCCACACAAAACTTGTTTTAAGCGAGAAGTTACAGATAATATTTTTATAGACACACTGATTTTACGTAACATAATGCAATACAAAGAACCTCATGTTAATATAATAATATAAAAAGTAGCGATTGGATAACTTGCACCGACTTTGATTTGCTAATGAGTGATTGCAAACGGCACAAGGAATAATAAAAAAGGTTAATAAGATTCTTTAATTGCATGAATATTAAACTTCCAGTACCTTCCATACAGATAATCAGTTTTGCTTTTGATACAAAAATCATTATAATTCGGTGATCAATAACAAATTTTGTGTATAATGTCTTACAATTAGGTAGGTTTATTTCTTTAGCCGTAGAAATGGTTTTAATAAGCCCAGTAGCATTGTTTACATACGTTTTAGCTTTACAAATGTTTGCTCAATTTTTGTGTGCTCTATCCGAACGCTTTGAGGTGTTAGTCAACATTTTTTTTCATGTTGGACGGCCGCCGATTATTATGTTTGACCTTTGTATACTTCTGTCATCCATAGACTTTGGTTTACGCGTTTGCTTGACAGCGGTAAAGGTTAAAGGGTATTTTAAAAGGATTTTGAATAAGCGACCTATGCAGTTCGTGCCTAGACACATTCATTTTTATCTTAGTTACAGTATAATTGTTGGTTGATCAAATTTGGACTAATCAGTAATTGTTATACCAGTGTATATTTTTGTTGTTATAATTTATTACGCTACCTAGCCCGGGTAATGGATTTAAAACTGGTAACAAGTGATTGAATTAATTTATAATTATTTGGATGTATGTATCTATCACATAGCACTGTAGCTTTTTTTTTTCGAACTGACTACGCTATTGACCCAGCAAGGTCTTAACAGCTTCACCGAACTATATTTACTGTATTTTGTATGCCACATAATGTTTTGCTTGATTAATGACTTGTTTTGTGTGATGAAAGGGTAGGCTTTAGATGGTGGGTGGTACAGCCACAATGAAGCTATAATTGGTTTTAGCATGAATGGCTCGGCTCGTCCGAAGTAGTACCTAACTTTCACAGAAAACCGACCTGAAGTATCAGTGTTTGCATTGTTGTGTTTCGTTTGGTCAATGATAGCGCTGGAGTACCACTCTTGCAAACACGTGCTGGCCATGCACTTGCGACTCGCTTGGTATTGCTAGTGTCTTTGGATGGCGGTGAACACTTAACAACAAGTGTCCCGTCTGTTTGTTTGCATCCTATCATATAAAAAAAGTCTTGTGTATAATTCAATTTTATGTGGAAAATTAGAACTAATGTCATCTTTGTAATTATTATAGTAACACTTAGCTACACTAGCTACATAAGACCTAAGCATCATATTTTGTCCTTATTTCAAGTTCTCTATCAGCTTTCGTTTCAGTATTCACACCTTTTATACGCATATTATTACTCATATAATTCACCTCTCTTAGCCGTAATCTATTCTCGTAACTGTCCATATCTATATAACATTCTCCAGTGAATTTTATATAAATTTATGTTTCTTTAACTTTTCTTATTTGCTATAATATTATTCTTCTTAACTTTTGTACTTCTTTTACTATAATCATAGTGTTATGCATTCTAGTAACAATTTATATCTACACACATCAAGAAAGTCTAAGCAACATGCGTGATTTTTGTAAAACTTTACCATTTATATTAATTAATTTTTAAGTATTTACTCAAACAAAGAGCGTAGGTAAGTAAACTGTTTTGTTATTGATGACAAACTGGCTAGTTGTAAAAAAAAAATTGATTATGTTTTGTTTTTTCATAAAATTCAAATGACTGCGAATTTGTTTGAATTTAAGTGCGTTTTAATTGCTACGTTTAGTCTTGATTTTATAATTTTACCAACCATTTAAATAAAGTTAGTGACAAAATTGAATTGTTAGATATTCTTTACGTCATAAAGCGATGTCATTTGATGGCAGATGAAATGCAAAGAGCTGTAGGGATGTTGCAAGCGGGAAGTAATCAATCTCAGGTATCTCGACATTTTGGCATTCATAGAAGTGTTATTTGTCGTCTTTGGCAGCGCTACAATAATACAGGTGAACCCGCTGAATAGTATCCAGGCCGTAAAAGGAGTACAACCATTCAGCAAGACCGGTACATACAACTGACTGCAAGACGCCAGCCGATGTTAACCGCTCGAGAGATAAGTTTGAGGCTACAAATTTCAATTGGTGTTGATGTAAGTCCTCAAACTGTGCGAAATCGACTGCATGAGTACGGCCTATGAGCTCGACGCCCAATCAGGTGCCCACCGATACGTCACGGGAATCGCGCTCGTCGATATGAATAGTGTAGAGAACGCATAACATGGACCCAGGAACAATGGGATAAAATTATGTTTTCCGATGAGTCGCGATTCGGGTTTAAGCCTGATACAAGAAGGGTGCGAATGTATCGTCGGCCCGGAAATACTGAAAGGCTCAGGTGCGTTCAGGAAGTTCATCCATACAGCTGCTCAACAGTTATGTTTTGGGCGGGTATTATGAAGAACAGGCGAACTGAGCTCGTTTTTGTAAATGGAAACATGAATGCTGAAAATTACATTGAGGATATTCTCAGACCTTATGTCTACCCATTTGCACAAACCTTTGGCTCCGATTTTAGGTTAATACATGACAATGCGCGTTCACATACAGCTTGGCGAACCAGTGAATACTTTGCAGCGGAGAACATCCGGGTATTGCCCTGGCCTGCACAATTGCCAGATCTCAACCCCATCGAGCACGCATGGGATATGCTCCTGAGATGTGTTTTGTAGAACTTGGACTGAGCGACAACAACCCAACAGCTGAAGGATTTGCTCCAATTCCATTGGGAGCGAATACCGTAAGATGACATAAACAGTCTCATTAATTCAATGAATTCAATAAAAAAAGTTCTGAATAGCAGAGGAGACCATACTTTGTATTAAATTGTTCTATTCTTTCACAATAAATACATTTTCTTTAGAAATTTCATTTTGTAAAAAAAAGTTTAGTTTCTTATGTATCTTAGTTTCTACAGTACATTCTAATATTGTTCATTTCTGTGATTAAAAGAACTTATAAAGACAACAGCTGTTATTTTTACATCATAGAACCCTAAAGATATTATTTAAAAAATAAAATACAACGTTATAATGTGAAGAACCATCCTAAAATTTAAATTAGTACATGTTACTTAGACTTTTTTGATGAGTGTATTTCAATATCCTCTCTTGCTTGTACGCATTTTCTTATAATTTTTTAGTTATCAATTATACAATTACATAAGCATATCATCCATACACACCAAAGCACTGTACGATAATATTTAATTAAAATTAATTTTTGAATAAAAACGATTGAATAACCCAAACTATATATAGCTATTTTTGTATGAATGTGCTCTGCCAAGTTGTTTCTTGGCGATACGCTTTCGATCTAACCTTATCTATGGATATGACGTATTCTGTTTAAAACATTGTGAGTGAGGATTATTTGAAGATCGTTGATTATGGGCAATGTAGCCTAAAAGTTTATATCTTCAACAAAGAAAGAGCAAGCACCTTTGGTTTCAATAGTAATTAAATTTAAAGAAATTGACTTAATTACGAGTAAAACAAGGGTTTATGTTCGTTTTCATTTAACAAAAGCGATTATATATGTTTTATTATTTATGCTTAAAGAATTTAAAAACTATTTGTGTAAAAAACGAGCCGAACTATAATTTCCTTATGAAATTAATTTATTTACTAAAAAAAACTTTACCGTAAGTGACACAGTCGGTCGTTGCGTAAACTGGAGCTCGCCTAAGGCAGGTTCTCATTAGTGGGCCAATTATGTACCTCAAAATGTCGGATGATTACAGACCGAGTATGCCCCGGGCTGGACGTCCAACAGATGCCATCTCACTCTTTGTTTCAACTACTACTTCTCTCGTAGAATCTCAAATTGTGATGGAACAATTTTAAAATCAGAATTGAGGACAGTTGGGGTATAAAAAATGCTTTATATCTTAAGCTATTATGATCAGCTTAAGCTATATTTACGGACTTATCTTCTGCGCTGTTTAGTTGTAAATTTGATTACAATACAGTAACACGTACAATATTGGATCACGAAGATAAAGTTCATGGTATATTCATATTATTTAATTATTTAGTCATTATTTTAGCTTTCAGATTTTTTATTATGGATATATATACAAAAAAATAGAAATGTTTCCTAAATATTAAAAAAATATTTTAAACGAATTTCCCTTCCGATTTGCATAAGTATAAATACCCAATGTACCCACGAATATGTATGTCAGATTTGTAGAATATAAAAACATTGCAACATTGAAATGTACGGTAATTAAATAAATCCATTAATATTATTAGACATGAATATAATCATGAAACTAAATTAATAAGTTATTGATGTATGCAAAAATTTATATTGTACATTGCATTAACAATTAATGGTAGATTTTAATTAATTCTATGTACGCAAAGTCATATTTCATCAGTTATATAACAGTAGCTGCGCAATCTTTTATATTCGATGCCAATAGAAGATATTGCAATATAATTATAGAACGGACTTGCCTTCATACAAAGGAACCAATAATTTTGTCCTCATCAAGTCACTATAAGTGGTTATGAAGCAAAATTATGCGCAGTCGTTTTATAATATAAGAGAATCAATTGCGAAACAGAAAGTAAAAGTTATGATGCTATTGTTATAGAAAATATCAATGAACTTACGACCTTTCACGTGAGATGTTTTCGGAGAAGAAAAAATTGATAGAAAAATGCTGTTACTCAATTACTTTCTGTCAATCAAAACAATTTTAGAATAAGATGTTCAATTTTTAAATATATTTTACATTGAAGGTGAACAAAACTTGAAGAATAAATTGCATACTCTACAACTGTTGAAGGTTTTTTTTAATTAAAATTTTAATGTACACATTTAAAAGTTTGTAATAATTGTCTATCATATTTCTTCTTTAAGAATATGTGTCCTATGTTCTAATACTTTTTCTATTCATGGTTGAAATGCGACAACGAACTATTTTACTACATTCTAATTACGTAAGGACGTTAACACGGATATAATTTGTCCACATTTCTTTCTTCAATGTTCGGTTATTTTCTCCATTTTGATAACTAGAAGAATTTATATCAGTCGTTACGTTTCAAGGTGAGCTAAATCGAATTTTAATTGCTTATATGATATCTTTCATTTTTTAAAGACTTAATAATCTACTATAGAGTAAAGTCACTCATCGTTGGGAAATGTAAAATAATAGGTAGGTGTAAAGCTATGAAATTGCCGTTCTGCAGTACTGGTCATTTCAAATCAAAATAATTTTTGTGTGGCTAAAAATTCTAATTTCAAATAAATTTATTTTAAAAACATGGAATTCTTATGGAACGCGCGACCTCATACTGCATAGCAGACGGTCTCCAAGTTGCAAGAACTGGGGTTGGAAGTTCTCCGTCATTCGCCCTACTCACCAGACCTTGCGCCTACAGACTACTGCTTTTTTCCGGAATTTGGATAACTCCTTGGCGGAAAAAAAAATTCAATACCCGAGAGGCAGTACAAAATGCCTTTGAAGAACTTGTTGCCTCCCGTCCAGCTGATTTCTTTAAAAAACGCATCAACAAACTGCCACTGCGTTGGCAAAGATGCATTGATTGCATGGGTGATTACTTCGATTAATATAAATAAAAAATACATGAAAAAAAAATCGTTTACACATTTATTCATACAAAACGGCAATTTCATAGGTAAAGACCTAATATACATATCATAGAAGATCTATGGAAAGTATTATTAAAAGTCCTACGTTGTTTATTATATGGCTTTAATACAGTCTAAAGAGTTTCGCAAATTCAATTTTTATTTCGTAAATATTTGCATAACATCCTATCTTCGAAAGTCACTTTCATATGAATCATGTCTCATATTAAAAATGGATTAATGGGATATGGCAATATTATTTAAAAAACCGGATGTGGTCGAGTGTTGCTTATTATATTGCAACTATCAAGAAATTTGATAACATCCGAAATGTCAACTGGATTGTTCAGTTGAAATGACAGTGCGGTGTCCATTCACATTTTTTTTATTCTATCGCATTACGCAAGTTAAATATTGATAAATCTTATTCGTACATTTAGGTCACAGTTAAATGTATTTTACCAAAGACCAATTGTGTTATTACAAAAAAGTTAAATATTTATTGAATACTTGCTTTATAAAGGTTACCTTTTAAATACACCGCGCTCCCTGAATAATCGTCATCTTGCTCTTTTGTCTCGCTTTGGTTAGGTTAAGTTAGACTTGCGAAAAAAGGATAATGCGAACTTGCCTCGGGGGAGCGCGGTACATTTAGTACGAAACCTTTTTAAGGCAAGTATTTAACTTTCTTGTAATAAAATCGTTAAAGACTACTTCCTTAAAAATATAAACATTATGTAAGGTGCAGTTATTTATTTTCGAATCCTCTTCTGTTTTATCCTAATTTTTTTTTTTAAATGACATATTATTTAAACGCAATGAGCGGTATTTTTAGCAGGAGATAAATTTGTAATTTCGCATTATAAGATGCAAGTAAGCATGACCGATCGTACGCTTGCTTGAGACTAGCGACGTGTAGTATAGGCACCTGTGTACATCTTATATTGATACTTCCTATTGAGATTGTGTAGCCTATCATATATATGATTAATTAATAAACTGTATAAAAATGTATATAATTATTGTATCGTGTCCCAATAGATGCAAAACCTGACTAACGGTAATAATTTAAATTTACAAATTAAGAAATTTAAATAATTCACACTATAATGAATATAAGATATTTTAACAGCCAGAAATATAGTCTCATGGTAAAGAAAAACAGAAGTTTATGACTTGAGTTATCGAATTTCAACCATGTTCTTGTTATTTTATGTAAAACGAGGTAAACCATAGTCGCACTTGAGCAAATTGCTAACAGTGAAAATTATTGTAACGAAGTTAAAATTATAGCGTATTTTGCTTTAAAGTTTAATCTCCAAACAATTCCGAAGCCCCAGAAACTACGATTTCCTGAGATACCTTAATAGGTAATTTGAGCCGTAGTGGAACGGAGTACATGGCTCCGTGTGGGTGTTTGCTAGGTTTTATGTTAGTGATCATCCTTAAATTGGATATTTATGGTATGCTAATTTGATTATCCAGTTTAATTTATACGAAAAGCTATAAATAATAGCTGCTTAAAATTATTTGCCAATATTGTTTCTAGATACAATATTTGCTTATGTTTGTAATCTCTTTTTTTAAAGTCGGTATGACTTTGAGATTATTAAAAAAAAAAGAACTGAAAGAAGTAAAAACTGAAAATAATGTAATAACAGTATTCTCTTTTGAGTTTGTAAATTAATTATTGTGCGATTTACCATATTGTTTTTTTTTTTATATTATGTAGTCTGGTTAACACATTAATTTGTAGTTCAAACAATAATTATAAGCATTATACATAGCTAATTTATTAATTACATTTATATGATGATGGGCTGCAGAATCTCAATACAAAATATTAGTATTAGATGTACACAGGCTCTTATACTACGCGTCGCTAGTATGATATACGCAGCGCAAGTTTAATATGGTCACGCTTACTAACATGTCATGACGCGATTAGATATACACAGACTCTTATACTTCGCGTCGCCATTATGGCGTAGGCAGCGCAAGCTTAATATGGTCACGCTTACTAACATGTCATGACGCGAAATCATATGAGTATCTCCTGCAAACAAATACCGCTCCACGCACCTAAAAAGTTTTCCCGCCAAAAATCCGCTTCACCAAGATCAAATTACTAATTACTAATAACACACACATGACATTAATAAGGATCATGTGATATGAAGATGTCTGAATAGGATTGAAGTATGACACTTGACAGAGAAATAGATTTTATTATTTGCTTTATTACCTACAACAAATATATTTCATCCGTATTTTATCTTGAATACCAACTTGGCATGTATTTGGAAACGGATTTGTGTAACTTCTTTTTGTCAACCACAACGGTAATCCATGCAGATATTCTAAGAATAAGTCACCCGTTACTCACTCTTTTTATAGCTGACTTGATCCACATAATTAGTCAGGGACATGACTCAAGATACTTTAAACTTATAAACACGTTATAGAGGTCGTAATTTTCTCACAATTTTACAAAAAAATAATTCCGGCTGGGCATGTGTCAGCCGTGTTGTGTCTTACGTCGCACGAATATTTTCCATTGTTATGACAAGCGGCTTAAAATGTTTGAGGGGGCATAAAGGCACTACCAAATGGCTCTGGATAGGATGGTAGTTTACGGTATAAATAACATTATACTAGCGATTTTTAATATTACTAATTATTTTACTCTTTGATATTATTAATGTAAGACAGTGAAATTTGATATATATCTATATATGACATGACTTCATATGTACATGACTTCGTACGCATGGAATAGTTACTTTAGGTTAACCCTACGAAGGTAAATATATTTTTAAATAATACGTAGGTTCACCCCAATTTTGAAACATTCTTCATTGGTTTTCCGCTTTTAATGACGTTAGCGTGATGCTATAGCATCCTTCGATAAATCAGCTATCTAACACTCAAAAAATATTTTAAATCAGACAAGTAGTTCCTGAGATTAGCTCGTTCTGTAAAATTATAAAGCTGAAGAGTTTATTTACATGAACGCACTAATCTCAGGAACTACTAGTGTAATTAAAAAAAATTCAAATATTGAGATTAGCGCGTTCAACGAAACAAACTAATGAAACCTCTAGCTTTATAATGTTAGTATAGATATTTTTTCTGTTCATGTATATGTGACTGAACTGCTCCTAAATGGACCTAAAGAACTAGTATATAAATAGAATGATAGAGTCCTGCCGTTGTGCGCACATCACTCAAAAGCTCCTAGATAGATTTCAACCAATTTTATTGTATACCTAAGACACTCACTTTTTATTTACAAAAAATATCACGACAGCTTCATGTAGTATATATTTATTGAAGAAACTACTATTTTAATTAATACTACAAGTCGCATCACGTGTTTTGTTGTCACATTTTTTCCGCTATAGATAAAGCATGTTATTAACATAATTATAACGCATACAAATATTTATCAGTTACTAATAATTAATCTTAATCAACTAAATTACATCACCAAAATAACGTTACAAATCTTTACTATTTTGTAGTTTCTACTCACAATCGGTACTTACTTACTTTTGTAGTCCGGTGAAGCTGTTAAGGACTTGCTAGGCCAATAGGGTAGTCAGTTCGAGAAAAAAAGTATCTACTGTAAATTATTCATTATAGAAAAAGAATTAATTTTTAAATTGCCCACATAAAATAATGTAATGTAATGATTTATAAAAAATCAAATAAATACAAAAGAAATTAAATCGCTACCTCTTATAACTTATTTATCAAAGTAAGTGGTAATAAAGAGGTGGACAGCCCGAAGCTATTGTTGATCTTGCTCGTGAAACAGGTTCCAGCACTAAAGCATAAAAGACTTCAGATAAGAACACCATGTGAATGTTATTCGATTGCGGTCGTTGGGGTCTCCGTTGACATTGTTTTGAAATCCTAATCTGGAACTAAACTCGGCTTCGGTTTAATATAGAATGAGTGGGGTACTTTATGGTTGCACTTTCTTCGTATCTTTCGTATCTAACGTAATTTCCATTTTAGATCTCTTTTAGTTTTTTTTTGTGAGTCGAAATTTGAATTAATTATAAGATTAATTAAATTGCATTCTGGTAAAGGTCTTAAAGGCTAATCTTTAGTTTATAATCTGTCTTCAAGCACTCTTTGGTTTGTTCCAGCAATTACACTTGGGAGCTAGATTTCCTCTAGGGTTAGCGTATTTATGAAATTAGACCACGTTATTATCTATACTTCTATACTAATATTATAAAGAGGTAAAGTTTCTGAATTTATGAGTTTGTGACGTTGTGAGTTTGTAACGTTGTAGGGGGTAATCTCAGGACCTACTGATCCGATTTAAAAAATTCTTTCAGTGTTATATAACCCATTTATTGACGAAGGTTTTAGGCTATATACCATCACGCTAAGGCCAACAGGAGCGGAGCACCAATAAAGAATGTTTCAAAATCGGGCTTTTTTTCCTCTTGAGAGTTTCCGCTGCGTGTTAAAGTTAGCCCAAAGTAACTATTCCACGCGAACGAAGTCGCGAGCAGAGGCTAGTTTAAGATAAGATACATCAGATAAGTTTGTGGTCAATAGCTAAAACATATAATTATAAAGAATGTAAGGAAAGAAGTCGTCATGAATTTAGATTACAATTTATGTGTTAAATGTAACAATTATATTTTAAAAAAGGTAAGTAAATAAAAGTAAAATTAAATTATAAAGTAATAAAAGTAAAATTAAAAAAAGTAAAAAAAGGTAAATAAATATAAAAATTAATTATTCAAAGGTCAAATACAGTGTATTAAATAGTTGTACTCAAATCGACAAAGATTCTAGAGTTTTCTTACAATACTAAGAGAACATCTAACAGTTTCTTATAACTTTAAACTTAAATAAGCTCTTAAGCCTAAACACCACCAACGTTGCCGGCAAGTATATTTTACTTTTTATTAGTTCTATAAAATATTATTACTGTTTCGTCTTATCGTTTAAAGTTTGTTCATTTACAATGTAGTAATTATACTTTGTTTCTGTACTACTTACATAGAATTTCCTACGAGATAACACGCTTATTCTTCTACAGGTGTAACTTAAACTTCAATCAATTCAATCGCATAAGATTACTTAAGCTACAGAGACATATTAAAGAAAACGAACACCCCACAATTATGTCACACAATTCAATCTGTAACTAACGTCCTTGTTAAGATATAAATGCGAATGTCTGTTTCTTTGTGTGTTACACTTTAACTGCTGTACCTGTCATAATGAAATTTTGCAAATATGTTACCAAGAATATGAGAAAGGACATACTATAAATTTTATCTAGAAAGAAAGTATTGTTCCCGAAGGATTGGTCTAATTAAATACTACTGCGAGCGATACCACGAAGAAATGTTGAGTGATTGATTGAGTGAATTATTCCCTCAATATTGATGGACAGATACTATGCTGTTTTTGCCCACGTCTGCACTCACGTTAAAGTATTGAAAGATATTTTTTATACTTTGAGAAAATCACTTTTTCTGGGTAATTTTTAATCCTTTTCTGTAACTTTGAATTCGCGAATAAAAAGTTTCATAAAGATTGGCTTAGTAAGGAGTGAAAGGGTAACAAGCAAACTTAAAACGCATTTAGAATATTAGTTAGGATATCAGAAACCAAATAAGCATTATAAAATATTCGAAATAAATTAATTTTACTCGTGTTTATTCGTTTTATATTTTTTTATATCCAATTTCAAATGATATAGTACATTTTTTTAAATTTATTTTGGCAACCAACATTTTATTGCCTAGATTAGTACTGCCACTGTCAGGCAATGGATATAATACGTTTATTGCGATCATTTCAATGTTCTAAGAAGATGGTTGTCCGCTTCTTAGAATTTTAGAGGAAGTTTTTGTGGTAAGTCAGAATCCATGCTCCGAGGTGTTATTTCTCATCCACATAATTTGTCTACAATAACTGAAGTATATTATGTAAAACTCCACAAATATTACAAAATATAGAGTCAAATAACACGAGATTATAAATAAAATATAAAATCTCCAATACGATATTCCAAGATCCCGCACAAAAACTTCAAAGTATAATATATATCTGTTGTAATTTGCTTAAAGAAATATGAAGATTATAAAACTGAAATCCACTTGAAATGTATAGACATAATATAAATAAGGTCAGATACGAATCGGGCTGTCATAGTCACCTTTATAGAAACATTTCAAAGACGCCTCCGAATTATTTATGCAAATACGCACCAACAAAATGTCAGCGATACGTAATCCGAAGCATCTACCAGAACCATTCGAAGTCTTGCATGAACGCATGAGGTGAAATGTGATTGATGTCGCAATAATGCTCTATTAAAAATATGTCTCGGAGCGAATCGAGTTTTGTAAGAGCGATTGAGATGGAGATACCTTTAGAACGTTCACAGATATTCGATCATGAGATACAAATTACGATCGCTAATTACGGATAAATATAACTATACACGAATGACATGAATATCAATTATCGTTTCATTTTCTATAGGCACGTCGGCATTAAAATATATAGATCGAATAAGATTTATTGTATCAGATATCGATATTGCGTAATACAATCGAATAATCGGGTCAAGAGAATTGTTTTAGCAATTTCAAATGTGACACCGAGATTCGATCTAGGTTTCCATTAAACGACCCGTAGATAAGATTTATATCTCTTGACCGCCTTTATATTGGACTTAAAATTATTCTAGTTATTTCGTTTCTTATTGTTATTGTTTATCTTTACGTAAAATCATAATTAAGTAATACTAATAACACTGCGTTAATTAAAAAATATTGAAGTAATTCATAAACAGTGAAATACCACTTGAAATTTTTTGCATAAATAATGTTCTATTTTTATTTATTAGTTTACCTATAATAATAAGCAATATTTTTATATATGGTATTAATATTATTTGTTGTAATAAATTTATCAAAATGATTTAAACTCATACCAATTTCCATAACGATTGATTGAATGATACAGAACTTGAATTGCAGCGGTACCACCTACGGCTTAAAATTGAATAAGGTTATCATCTTCCTCTTGAAAAAAAGTTAGTTGTGCCAACTTTCGTGGTGATCGATCAAAAGATGTTCAGTTTATCAAGTGCAGATTTTTATATGTACCTATTTACATGGTAATGAGGTCAGAATCAAGTTATGTCTATAAGATAACGTGTGTTCAAAATCATTGAAGTCTCTGTACAGTATTTAATAATTCTTGGACATTTGAGTTTTAAAGCTTGACCAAGGTCTTACATAATGTTACTTGACAATGTAATAATCCAAGATGGTAAAAACACAAAAACCTAGAAGGACTGACTCATAAGTATAACTGCTGGAATACACCCTTAAGAGCCAGATTTCCAACTGAAGTGTGGAAGGGAACCAGTCGAGTTTAGACAAAGCCCTAAGTCATGGTTTTATCAAGTTTTCCTTCACCGAAAGCTTCGGTCCAACAAGCCCTCCCAAATTTAATATGATGCCGACAAAATTAGTACCAATGCCAAGATAGCATTCGTAGAAATGGCGAAGTAGTAATTAGCAGTAATTTTATATTTTACATTTAACAATTATGTTGGCTAAATTAAGGTCAGTAGATATATTCACAATTTCATTATGAATTTAATTTGTATTAGCATTCTCGTGTAGTAGAGTTTCGTCAATATTTAATCTTAGATTTCAGTTTTAAGCACCTTAAATAAATAAATAAAAATTAAAAACTGCAGTTTACTTTTTATTTGACATCTATATATATTTTCATAAGTTTAAATCGTATAAAATAGAAACGTGCCAATAGAACAAAATTTATATTACAACTTGTTGCTTCCCTTCATATAACGCTAATGTTTGCGTTACCCGAGGCCCCCCTAATCAACTCCCAAATCTTTTAGAAGTTAGATTGAGTTACAACTTCAATGAAGTCTCGTTCGTGGGAGTACCTGATACTGTTTGTTTTGTATCACAAGGACCATTTTAGAGGACTTATGAATTTGTTATTTCAAATTTATCTTAAAGTGCTTTATAAATTTTGGCCTATGAATTTTGCTATAAATACGTATAGTCGATGTCATTACAAGTCATAATTATTATAATTTAGTAAATACCTACATTTCATCAGATATCCTACCCCCACATAATTACTATGATTACATAGTATAAACGAAGTCCTCTACCGGGACTACTACCTACCTACCTACTACCCCTACTGAACGGATTTAATGCGGTGGATAAAGTGATTCACCAGAAAGGTTATGGTATATAATTAGTAAAGGTTGTGTTTATAATTAGGCCAGAACGTCTGCCGGGCAATCTAGTATTATATATAGAATTTCGACGGGTAAGACGGATGTTACATCTAGCATTTCAACGTCACGACCAAGTCGTACACAATCCCACAACTCCAAAAACTGGAGGAGAATTATTTAGAGAGGGTATTTAACGTAACAAGATTATCAAGAGGCACCCTAAAATAGGCATCATTTTACTAGAACCTGATTAAACCTTGCGTTTGTGAAACAACATTCAAGAATAGCGATTAAATGATTTTGCAATTGATAGAAAAAGTATTATTCAACTTAATAAACTTACTAAAAAAAGAGAGTGAAAAAACTTCATAAATTATAATTAATTCAATCTACAAAATATATATTGTTTGAAATGGTATAACATGTGCAATATTTATAAGTGGCTCCCTTGACTTTCTAGATTATTGTTAGGCTCACGTTATAACTCAATTAATTTACTTACTAAATTAAATACTATTTAGTAATGCTTATCTCTTTACGTTTTCTATATAGTCCTCAATTAAAACTTATAATAAAATAAAATTTGAAATATTGGAGTATAAAGATATAAGTAATTTTCTATACCGAATACTCTAGCGTACATAGTGAGGTTTATATAATTTTAATAAATATAATATTAATGAGATCAGAGTGTTTTCACGCCCTCATCAACGTCATTTGATGTATTTTGCATAATAGTAGTATTAATTTATTTACAATACAATATGAGCTTTTAATTGATTACAATGAAACGATCACTGAGAGACCATTGCCGCTCGTTAACATTCTGCATCCATTGAATAATGGCGTGATTCCTTTCATTTAAACTCTTTGGTTAATCCATAATTAATGATAAATTTAAAATTTACTTTGTAGGGGTATTCCTTGCTATTCCATAATTTTTCCAATTACTATCAACAAAATAGCTATTGCTTAACTCTTTATTAACTTAGGTTTTGGTAGGTGGTAGAGCCACACTGATTCTATAACTGGTTTCAGCATGAATGAGTCGGCTCGTCTGGGGTACTGCATTGTTGTGTTTCGTTCGGTCAGTGAGAGCGCCGGAGGCCCACCTTCCTCCCCTCCCTTCCCCTTCCTACTCTCCCTTCCCTACCAACACAGGCTGGCAACGCACTTGCGACTCCTCTGGTGTTGCTGGTGTCTACGGATGGTGGTGATTACTTAACATCAGATGACCCACCTGTTCGTTTGCCTCCTATGATAAAAAAAGACTTTATTTTCTTTATTATTTCTTCTTACTACTAATGATAAATGACTAATTTTTTTGGATTGGAATTGGAATGCACTTCCTTGCGTTATTAGGCAGGCAAGATCTGTGACAACATTTAAGAAATATCTCCACCGACATTATCTTTCGCTGTCCTAGTTGAACTGTTTTGTTGCGTTATTTCTATTTTTCTTCTTCTTTTTTTTTTCTTACATTTTCTATATATTTTTATTGTTTATTATTTTCTTGTAAGTCTGTGTGTTTTTATATTGCCACCTGGTATTTTAAAAGATTGAATGTCTCCCTAGGGTTGCCTGGACGAGATCGCTTTAAGCGATAAGGCCGCCTAACTGTACACATATTGTAATTGAATGTATAACTTTGTGTATCTCTAAAGTGTGTGCAATAAAGAGTTTTTATTATTATTATTATTATTATTAATTTTTGACAAGCTATTTAGATTACGATGACCATACACCGCAGACATGTCCTTTACAGTAACTCCATTACCTAGCTTTTAATAAACAAACAGTATAGATCTAATTGCGATATATAGTAGATGCTTAGTAAATATTCGTAGTTTTGCTGTATAAAACAACTTCTTGATTTATCATTAAAAATAATCCTTGCAAGTTTTAAAGGAAAATTAATGACCGCTAATAATCATGCCTTAAAATATGATGCTTCTAGTAAAGGTATATCAAACAAGTCTTTTGTCTAGCAGGCATGTCACCTTGCAATTTATGGGCTGGTTCCTTTGTTAGTCGGTGTAATGTATTGACGTCAGATGGAAGATCTGGTTATAATGGATGACCGCTGACCGTTCGCGTATAAGACGTTGAGATGGCAACTATTAATGACACTGCTTTCTACTCATCGATAGGGAATATGGTATTGTATGAGATTCCTACGCTCTTATTTTTATTTGAAATCGTATAGTCACTAACGCAAAATTTATTCTTCTACTAGCTGTGCTTGCGACTTCTTTAGCGTGAAACCTTATGTGAAAAAACAAACATTGATCTATACTAATATTATAAAGAGGTAAAGTTTGTGAGTTTGTGACGTTGTGATGTTGTGACGTTGTAGGGGGCAATCTCAGGAACTACAGCTCCGATTTGAATAATTCTTTCAGTGATATATAACTCATTCATCGAGAATGGTTATAGGCTATATATCATCACGCTAAGACCAATAGCAGCGGAGCAAAGATGAAAAATGTTCCAAAATCGGGATGTTTTTTCCTTTTGAGAACGCGAACGAAGTCGCGGGCAGAGGCTAGTAAAGTCATATGAAGGTATTAAGTCTATTTACTTATCTACCTTTCTCTCATACAAGTCGCGTCGTCATTAAAAGTGCAATAACTTATGATATATCAAATCAATTTTAATAGATTAAAGACTATAAATGTACTCGAAGGTAGAGGTTATGATTTTCTTTTTTTGTCAGGTTTTATCATGTATGCTGTATTTTAGCAGTGATACGTGTTCATACAAACAGACGGACAGATAGACAGATACTTTTAAAATTGATTGAAGTATATTTTATTAACTTTTCTAAGACACCTGCAACAAGATATAGGTGGTAGAGAGCCACGCTAAAGCTATTACTGGTTTCAGCATAAATGCATTATTAATTAATTAAAATCTTTCATAAAAAACATTACCACCTGCATGTTCTACCAACAGTGCATTCAATTTAAATGGACAAGCTCACGATAAATCAAGCAATGGGAACTATATTCTCTTTGGAGTCCCTTAATGTTTGATCACCGTTACACCGAGTACGTACGTCCCATCCCACACACCGTCCGGGTCTTACAAAGCATCAAGATATACTCAAAACTAAAAGGTATTCCGTTGACACGAGACTCAATTTATAGCATTGTTGGTTACGAACCGAATAAGACCTTGTACGATCACTATTATCGTATAACGTCGCATTGCTAGTCGAACGTTATTTAAGTATTGTTAGCAGATTTATGCCGCTCTTAGTTTTGTACGTTTGTAATGGAGTTTAATATACAAATAACATACTGTTTTATAGTATTCGTTGAGGTTTTTGTATTAGAAATGCTTTTTCATAGCGCATTGATTGATCTTAAGAGACGTGAATTTGATTTCTTACAATTTTGCCCCTACATTGCGATTAATTTGTATATTAATTTATACTTACTATGTTATGACTTAATATGTATAATTATATTATAAATGCGAATGTGTGTTTTTACGCTTTTAGAACCTAATTATTCAACTGATCGACATGAAGTTTAGCATGCAGGTTGCTAAGGGTACAGAAAAGGACATAGGATACGTTTCAGTCTAAAAATATGTATCTACTAATCCTAAATGATAGGCCAAATCTGCAGTAACGCGAGCGAAGCCGTGAGCAAAAGCTAGTGAAACATAATACGTAAGATTAGTATATTTTTACAGAAAAAACTTACTTTTAAACTATATAAAAATTATTTTAAGTCGCCTTTTAAAATAAAAAAAATATATTTTTTAATGTTTAAGAATATAATATAAAGCATTTATTATTTACATTAATTAAAATTAATTCTTTACCTGCAAGCAAATATTAACCTTTATGGTACTCTTTAAGGTCTAAAAACAGATTTTGCATTTGTTCATTTGTATATATTTAGAAAATAACTAGCTGACCCGGCAAACGTTGTCTTGCCATGTATTGTATATTATTTGTAGGAAACATTTTTTTAGATAAAAATCGCGATGGTAAAATAGGGGTTGATTGTAAAGGGTTGAAAATTCAGGGTTATGTGTATTTACAAATGCTGTATCATAAAAAAAAAAATTTTTATCTAAAATTGAAAAAAAAATTAAGGGGTGGATTACCCTTAACATTTAGGGTGATGAAAAATAGATGTTGTCTAATTCTCAGACCTATCCAATATGCACACAAAATTTCATGAGAATCGGGAAAGCCGTTTCGGAGGAGTTTAACCACAAACACGGCGACACGAGAATTTTATATATTAGATAAAATTTACGAAAATTATAAGCAGTGAGTTGACTCATATATAATATAACTAGATCTTAGTTTTTTGTTCATCTCCATCAAAACATAATAAGCATGTTTTAATTTTCTTGGTAACGTTATGACCACATACCGTTTTAGTCAGTAGCGATGTATTATGTCGATAAGAAAAAGGAAATACCTAGTAGCGGTTACATTACAGAAACACTTATTTTAATTACCTATAATGTAAGCAAATTACATCCGTTTAGCTCTCAGATGATAGAAATACAGGAATGACATTTCGGATATATAAAAAAATGTATTTGGTTCACGATAGGCTTAAACTTTTTAAACAGTTTTGAATTTAATAAATAGTAGTAAATCGATCAAAATTTTCGAAAAAAAAATTAAATAAAAAAGAACTAAATTGAATATTAATAAAATCATACAGTATAATAAATTATGTATATATTGGTGAGTGAACGTGCTGCCATTTGGTTTCAATGTAAGTAAGAAAACAAATTAAATTCAAGCTTCATTATCTGTAATGCTATCCATCAGCTAATTCGGAACTTAAATAATACAGGAAATATTATTAGCAACTCTTTGTTTTAAAGTAAATAAAATATAGAAAAGTACGAATATATTATTATAATAAGTAACGAATTAAATTACTTATTATTTGATTTAGTTAGAAGTTTTGGTTATGATTATTTATTATCTAACCGCATGGTACAGAAACGTGACGCCATGTTGCCCTAACGGATTTCCGTCGCATTGTCGTCCAGTTACTTCTTTGTTGCGCCTAAAGAAAGAAAGAAGAAGAATTGTAGTCCGGTGAAGCTGTTAAGACCTGCTGGGTTAATAGCGTAGTCATTTCGAAAAAAAAAAATGCGCCTAAAGTAGTTTTACTTCAATAAATGAGGCGAACTTATTTCTCACTGTTCTCCTATACCCAAAGGCAAATGAGACACTGCTTCCGGGTGGGAGAGTAGTGTATAGTAAAGGATAGAGTTACTCGATACATTGATTACCCCTACGGTTTTTCGTAACACGAAAAAGTTGCAGATCAGGATTTTTACTGTGTTATGATATAGTTTAAACTTGTAATCCTTCTTTTTTTATTAACGTGGGGAAATCCATTATGGATACACCACCCTCCTGGGAGAGAGGGTGGGTTATGTCCGACTTCCACGGACTAAAACACCACGGGGTACCGACAGACCGTATTGTTGGGGCGGCAAGGGATCGTACTACGCTAATCACCTTGGATAGCTGCTCCAACGGTCCGCCCGGCGGAAGGTAGCCGCTAGGCTCCTACCTAATAGGGAAACAAACTAGGTATACAACAGCTGTCTCCCCACGTCACTGCACACTCAGACAGAGTACGCTGCGCGGTGTTGTCGCCAGCGCCACATTCGTGGCATGCGGCGGTCGGCTCCCTACGAGCTATTTGGTGTAGGTACCACTAAAAACAACCACGTCCGGTTAACACCTGCACCAATCTGAACGTTAGGGGGCCCCATTCCCTGCCAATACACTGCCTCAGGATTAGGCGGATGGCGTCCACAGTATACCGTCTACACCGCGCGTCCGCCAGATCCTGCATTCAATGCTCTACGGCCTCCTCCCTCATCTGCCGCCTCTTATTCTCTATCTCCTTGGAGACCCGGAGGCTACCCATTACGTTTCCTCGCCGTCGTGAATTCATAAATGGCTGTGAGAACTCTTGCCTCCAGCTCCCAGGGCAAGGAGCCGGCAAGTGCAAAAGCCGCCGCCGAGGACACCGTGCGATATGCCCGAATCGCCCTTAGTGCCACAATACGTTGTGCACTACGCAGCGCACTGTAATCCTAACTAATTTTATATATATGAAAATGAGTTTCTTTCTTACACTTTCATGCTTTAACTACTCACCATTGTGCGATTTTGAATGCAGGTTGTCACGGATACAGAAAACTATATAGGGTAACTTTTATACATAGAAGTGTGCCATGCACGAGGAGTAAATCAAATCTGTCTAAACATGAACGAACAAACTAGTGTCGTATACCAAAATTTAGACATTTGTTTTAATTTAAAATTTTACAAGTTTTTTGCATTGTCGTGTAAAAAGTCTTGTATAATAAAATATAATTACAAATAGAAAAAATAGTAGTTTTGGTTGACGTGTATTATTTATTTTCACCTGAATAATTATATTTTTAATCACTTAATTATTAGACTAACTTTATTTCAATTGTACTAAAACAAGAACACCATTCCAGTATTTTAGAATCCTCGAACACACCAAGACGCCGTCTATTCTACGTCTAATTGTTTTCATTATCTTTTCACACAGTCAGTGGGCAAAGTAAAGATTTGTAATTATATATCACGTCAACACCACTCTGTAATTATTTCATCAGACAAGGATTCGATATACGAAAGTATTTAAGCTCAATTTACTTAAGATAAAATAAATCCTAAGTAAAATTTGTATTGAACAACCTAAGTAGGTTATTCAGTGTATATATTCACAATAAACCTATGACTTTTCTCAATAAATTATTCAAAAAATCCAACATTAGTCTGACTGATGGTATATTATCTTTCACTGATAATATTTCATTAATTTTGCACTACAATTTCGTACAATTAATGTTTCTTGAGGTTGCAAACAAAACTTTTATTCGGTTACCTTCCATTAAATTGATGTGATCTTTTTTATTTGATCACTCCTCTGCTCCTTTGAAAAACTAGCACTATATGTGATAACTTGGTGATATCTAAAGATCAATTTTTTAAAGTTCATTTGTTCGTGTTGACAAACGACTTTTTCAGACTTATCGAAGATATTTGATTAATGAACAGATTTAACTTAGTTTTTTTAATATGGCTTTATGCGTATAGTCTTTGCATATATTTTACGTGACTTTGACGATAGGTTAAACTAATAATAAAGTATTAGGAACAATATAAACTATTTACTCTAAACAATCTGCTCTTTTACACAAAAACTGCTGACTGGACTTTAAGAAAACTTTGCTCTAATATAACCTATACTAATAACACAAGGAATCTATACTAATATTATAAAGAGGTAAAATTTGTGACGTTGTGAGTTTGTGCCGTTGTGGCGTTGTAGGGGATAATCTCAAGAACTACTAGTCCGATTTGAAATATTCTTTCAATGTTATATAGCTCATTCATCGAGGATGGTTGTAGGTATGGTATCATTACGCTAAAAGCAATAGGAGCGGAACACCAATGAAGAATATTTAAAAATCGGAGTTTTTTTCCTCTTGAGAGCTTCCACTGCATGTTAGCGTTAGCCTAAAGTATCTATTCCACGTAAACAAAGTCGGGGATAGAGGCTAGTATTTATAAAGACATTGCTCGAATTAGCCAGAATATAAAGATCACCAAGAAAGTTTGAAAAATCCTGTAAAATTATTCTGGCTTACGCCGTACAAGCTATTACAGTTGTATGTAGATAATGTATAATGAAAGATACAAATGCAGATGAAGCCGCCGTTTATATCATAGGAGGCAAAAAAACAGGTGGGTCATCTGATGTTAAGTAATCACCACCATCCATAGACACCAGCAACACCAGAGGAGTCGCAAGTGCGTTGCTGACCTGTGTTGACGGGAAAGGGGAAAAGGGGAGGGAAGAGAGAGGATAAGGGCCTCCGGTGCTCTCACTGACCGAACGAAATGCAACAATGTAAGTACTGTTACTTCACGTCGGCTTTCTGAGCTTCGAGTGGTACTACCCCGGGCGAGCCAACCCACTCAAACTAGTAATAGCTACAGCATGGCTCTACCTACCTGGTCAATTGCTAGTATATTATTTATATCATGGTTAACTTAATTACTGTCAATATAGTATACAATCAATAGAGAAGTTGAGGATTAATAAATAGGTTAGCATGGTATGGGCTTGTCATGAGAAGCGATGAAAGAAAAGACTAGGAAATTTTTAGAGTAAAGGAAGGAAGAAGACCAAAAAAGGTGTGGATAGGTTGTATGAAAAATGATACGTGTATAAGAGGTGTGAATACTAAGATGACATCTGACAAGGAAGAGTGGATAAGGAAAACATGTTCTGCCAACCCTTTTTAGGTGGGATAAGGGTAAGACGATTATTATGATAATATAGAACTGCAAATTGTCCGTTCTACGCCTCGTCTTAATCCCTGACAGTTATGACAAAAGTTGGCCGTAGTTAAACTATTTTAGTTCGTGGCGGTCGCAACGACCGTACCCTGTGAGTAACGTAATTATAATATCTTTGACAGGTTTCTTTCGCCTCGAGCTGAAACAAAATTGTCTGTGATTAAAGCCTCCACATATTTTATGTGACACATCGTTTTGAAATATGTTCTGAGAATATTAATCACAGTTATATATATCATAATGATAATTTAAAGTAAGTTTTAACATTATAATAGAGTCTCTTTCTAATTAAAATTAAGGGTAAAGTGCGATTAGTCAAATTTTGATAAAAAGAAATATATTTTTTAATGTTTTTTTAAAATGGTAAACATGCTGAACCTAGAGGAGGACTGGCTCTTAAGCAACTTGAAGGTTCTAAGCCAGACGGGTTTAGAAAAAGCCTTAACGTCATGCAATGCTATTTTATTCTGCATTTAAGTAGTTTCAGAAAAAAAATATGATTCGTTCTTGGCAAGGTCTTAAATATCTAATGGAAGTTGAAACTTGAGTTATGGGACATATCAATTGTGTTTGATTTGATGTCGACGATTACACACCAGGTTCTTTCATGGTTTATATTTTAGAAATCCATAATACATAAAGCTTTCTGATGGAAGCATTTTTGCAGAACAAGATGGAACTTGATTGCAGTGTTTTGCATACAACGATTCTGATGCAAAAACGGCAAAAAGTAGGTCACTAGAACGATAAAAAAAATATAAATCGAAACAAATAGATTAGTACAGTAAAGTAAAACAAGTAACACTGTTAAATAACGGTAAAAAAGTCTAGTTATTAAATTAATAATTGTTAACCTTTACTTCTGATAAGCGTGCAGAAATGTACGCGTTTTTTCTGTTTGTAAGTTTATTTATGTCCTATGTCCAATACTAAGTCATGTCGATAAAATATGGCAATTGGTATTAATTTGAACTAGGTGACACTTACGGCTTTATCCGTGTCGTTATTACCTTAACAATGTATTTTGTGTATAGAGCAAAAAACATAAACACCACCCAGGATGCCCCACTTATGCATGGCAAAAAATCACAAATTACTGAACGTATGGTGCTTATGGAAGTCATCGTTTCTAAGAAATTGAATAACTATGCATTGAATAAAGAAATCGTAATATTTTTAAAGAAAAGCTAATCTAAAAATTAAAAGCTAATGGAAATCTGTCCATTAAATTTTGAGTGATACCTAGCATTATGTTTATATCGATTATTAGCCGTATGTAAAAGCTAATTTCCGCAAAATTTACTGAGGATTTTATATACATTTGTTTAATGTCCTGAGAAAAAGATAACCATCTCTTGTACGGCATTAATATATGAATACATAACTGCTTTAAATTAAATCTTAATTGACTGGAGTTACACAACAATCGAAAGGAGAACGTTGCCCAATGTAATCTTGATAGCGACGAACAAATAGACTGAGAGATAAACGACAAAAGCGAAGCGAAGATTTTATCTGTCACCCTCAGTAGCCGATGGTAATTAGGAGAACCGGATCAGTAAGTACGAGTTAAACACTTTACTGTGGTTAAATCTGACTATACAACGTATGAAACACTCGGTGAACTAATTGTTATATAATTTTGTTTTTGCTGTTTTAAAATTTATTTCTAGATATTAAATTAAATGTTTATATAACTTATTTTATCGGAAATAAAACTATTTTAAAACTATTTATTATTTCTATGCCCATTTTAAACATATCAGTTTAAGCGTTTCACCACAATCTTATCTGATATTAAATAACAACGTGGAGTTAGATAATTAACACGCTAAAGATAGAGACGGATTGCCTATCAAATGTAGATGTTGGAACACACCTATAAATGCTTTGTAACTTTAGCTTAAGTAGCTAACTACGCGGGTTTAGAAAAAGCCCTATACCATCCCAGTATTATTTCACCACAATATTTTTCTAAATGAAAAGTTAAGGTCCCTTTACAAATATTGGAGCTTACGGTAATTAACGGTAAGTAACTTTTGGTCAATTTTGAAACTATCAACTAATTCTATCATCACCGCGCTTTTAGATGCTGTATATAGTTAGGGCTTAATTACAACCTCATTCGATATGAAATTACAACGTTAATATACCATGTCCAGAAAACTGGTAAGCAAGTCCAGATACCGAAACACAACTATCTATTATAGTTGCTTAATGCATACTTTCAAAAAATTAAAATCAAAATATCCTTTATTCAATTTAGGCCCTGAGAAGGCGCTTATGAAAGTCAAAGCTACCACCGGTTCGGAAAACAACCCAGTCATCGAGAAGATCCGGGAAGAAACTCGATCTGGTTAATCTTTTCATGTTACATATTTTTACAAAGTATAATTTAGTTACAAAGTTTTTAGTGGATGTGCAGAGAGGAGTGTCATTTCCAGACATCACAATCGTTCACATACTGGTCCACCCTATAGATACCCTTTAGATATTAAAACCCGCTTGACATGGCTCTTGAACTCATTATCCATTAAATCGGTAACCTGTTTAGGGATTTTGTTATAGAATCTAACACTACTACCTAAAAAACTGTTTTTGGACTTCGAGAGCCTGAAGCATGGAATGACCAACTTGTTGCAGTTTCTAGTATTTAAATTATGTTGGTCTTTTACTTGATCCAGCATATCTAAATAACGGAGGCTTTCAGTCTGGTATTGGTTTTTTTTTTTTTTTTTCGGAATGTCTACGCTATTGACCCATCAGGGTCTTAACAGCTTCACCGGACTACTAAGGCGAGCGCTTAAGGCACTCAGCCGATTTTATTTTGGCAACCAGCTCAAGGGTGCACGGCACACCTCGGCTTGGCTGTTGCCTCTTGCATGCAAAATCGCGACCTGTCTTAGCTAACCTAGCTAACTATTCATATATGTATGAGTTGTTGAAACGTATATGTGTACCAAGCATACACGCCTCAACAACTCCTCCATATATTTATTATCGGAAAGTTGAGAGTTTTTCAGTTCGATAAGGGAAAAAAGTAAACCCTTCCACTTTCATGTGTAAGCGTGTAGGCGTGCACGTGTGTGAGGGTGATCGTGTAGTGTTGTAGCAGTGATGTATATTTGTGTGTCACCGTATCGCGCAAGCAACGCGTTCAAGGGCTCCCTACCAAGGGATCGAACCTAGGCTTGAGCCGCTGCCGTGGGAGGCCTAATCGGGTGTGCGGGAGCGAAATTAACCCCCAGACCACGGCGGCGTGATCTGTGGTTACGCGGGCGTGGACGTGAGCACGCTCTGTTTCGAGGGACAGGCTGGTACTGATCGTTCGCTGACGTGATTAAATCAGGAGGGTCGGTAAAAATGCATCGCGGACGTCTTTTATAACGCGCAGCGTTAGGTACGGGTTCATAGTTTGCGGCGGATACCACTAATGGACTGGGATGATTCGCGGCTTTTTCAAAATAGCTAATCGTAAGTGATTTTACGTACGCCCAGATAGAAGGGATCTCTAGGTCTCTATGGAGATCGACTCTCCGAATGTACCACGGAGCACCGGTCACTTTACGTAAAACACGATTTTGGAGAACCTGCAGCTTATGAAAGTTATCTTTGGACATATGCGCAAAAACGGGGCAGCTATATGTCATCACGGGACGGATACACGTCTTATACAAAGTGAGCTTGTGTCTGAGGGACATCTTACTCTTATGATAAAGCAACGGATGGAGGCGACCCAAGACCATAGCGGCTTTGTTTCGCACTCTGTCTATATGTGAATTGAACTTTAAATGTTTATCTAATGTGACACCGAGATATTTGACCTCTTTGGCCCAAGGGATATCGATTCCGTACAGCCTGATGGGCTCAAATTTATTAACGCGTTTCGAGGGATCGAAGAGTATTGCGGCACTCTTATCGGGATTAACTTCTATGTGCCATCGACGAAACCATTCACCGAGAGTATGAACGGCTTTTTCGATGCGCTTCCTAAGAAAGTCCGACCGCCAGCCGGAAGTGTAAATAACGGTATCGTCAGCGTAACAACCTATCTCGACCCCCCGAGACCGAGGTAGGTCACTGATGAACAGATTGAAGAGCGAGGGCGCGAGTATGGAGCCCTGTGGCACACCTGAGCGTATCGGGTGGGGCAGAGATAGTTCACCATCCACTCTGAAGCGGAATGTCCTATCAGTGAGATAATCGCGGATAATATGAATTACCTATCGGGTACGCGAGATTTACATAATTTATGGATGAGCCCTCCGTGCCAGACCTTATCGAAGGCCTTGGCGATATCGAAGAAGACTGCAGTTGTGCGTTTCGGTTTACGTTTCGGATCGGCGTTAAATTTAGAGAAAATGTACTCCGTGAGGCGGTGTACTTGATTCGTGCAAGAGTGTTCGGCGCGAAATCCGAACTGCTCAGGTGGTATTAATTTTAAATCTGTAATCGAGACCTGAAGACGGTTCAGAAGGAGCGGCTCGTAAAGTTTTCCTAAGGTATCTAACAGACTAATGGGGCGATAGCTAACGGGAAGCGTAGCTTTCTTGCCGGGCTTGTGAATACCTATCACTACGGCCTTTTTCCAGACGGCTGGAAAGTGACCCTGGAACATGGCCGCATTGAAGACGCAGACCAACAGAGCTATGATGCGATCAGGAAGGAGTTTCAGAACCTCGTTCCTGATCCCATCGGGACCTGGGAACTTCCTAGGCTTGAGACGCTTGATGGCGGCCGAAACTTCGTCAAACGTTATCGCGGTTAGAGTATCCGCCGGAAGAGACGCGAGTGCATGCTCTACGGCTGTTTCGATAGACTCTATGATGGAAGGGTCAGAGTTATCAGTGTTTGGCGAACACTGTTTCTCTAAGCTTGCGGCAAGGCATTCCGCTTTATCTATGCTATCGAACGCGGGAGGCAACCCGGGGCCTCTGTCGAGAGGAGGCATTGGAGTGACCATATCTGATTTGAGAGTTCGCGCTAGAGTCCAGTACGACAGGTGAGACGGCTGGAGACCCTCCAGGAGTCTGTCCCACCTGTCGCCCCGGATCTCAGAAATACGAGACTTGACTGTTTTTCGTAACAATCGTAAACGATTGCGATTCTCTACAGACGGGTAAGCGTGGTAGGCTCGAGTCGCGGCGTTCTTTTCCGTGATCAATGCTCTCACGTCGTCAGGGAGTATAAAACGGCGATCGTTCGCCCCTTGTACCTCTTTTGAGGTCACCCTGACGGCGGTCTGGAGATAATCAACCAGGGAATCGATGGCCGAATCCGCGTCGGCTTTAGACACTAACACGTCCGGAATCCTGTCTAAACTACTAGACGACGGATTTTCTTTAAAATATTGAACGAGTTTCGCGTAATCAGCCACCCTAACCGACGGCGAGGTGAAGTCTGAATTGTGACCTAACTGTAATACAACCGGGCGATGATCTGAATCAAGTTCGTGTACGACTTGTATGAGTCGTACAGGAAGCGTGATATTTTTTAAGAGAGCTATATCTAATACTGTGGGTCGGCAATGATCTTGATAGTGCGTGGGTTCCAGAGGGGCTATGACGTCAAAAGCGAGAACCCTACCTAGTTCATCGAGTATTCTCCCGTTACGAGAGGTACACGGACTATTCCAGATAACGTTCCCGCTATTGAGGTCTCCCGCTATAATAACTGAATCTCCTAAATTAAGTAGCGCCTGCAAATCGGATCTTAGCAATTCTTTGTTTGGTGGCAAATACGCGGAAACTAAAATAATATTCGAGTGACCGGTCATACCTAATTTACACACTGACACTTCCATATTGGTTAGCGCGGGTGGATCTAACGGCATGCAGTACAACAAACGCCTAAAATAGATTAACGTGCCACCCCCGCGGGTGACACGGTCGTTCCTGACTATACAGTAATTCGCGATTCTCGGATTACGCATACTCGGTTTTAACATCATTTCCTGGATGAGGAAAACGTCAATCTGTCTATCGCGCAAAAAGTCAGCTACTAGATCGCGCTGTGACCGAAGGGATCTCGCATTGAAAAATGAGAGACATAGACCGCGTGGTTTTACTTTATTAAGACTCGTGAATTTTAAGACTTATTTAAAAGAGGGTGACCGGGCGATGCGCTGAATGGTGGCTCCGATAGCCGGGAAGCGCGCTAGAGCAGTGAGGAGACCTAGCTCCTCTTCTACCTCTACGATAGCGTAGAAGGCGAGGACCTCTTTCATGTCGTGTTCACGGAGTAAATTCTTCATCCAGTCGAATTTACTCGAGAGAGAGGATGATGAAGCATACGCCGCCTGTGGCAGCGGCGCCTGAGGCTTAGAAGAAGCCTGAGGTTGAGGTCAGTGTGCCCAGGGGGCCATAGGGGCCCGCCCGAGTTGAGACGCGCGCGGCACAGAGGGTGGCGAGCGCGGTGAGGTCGTGGGCACGGGCGCTACCGGGGCCCGGGAGGCGCCCGGTAGGCCCGGGAAGGCCTCCATGGACATGAGAGGTGGAGGCGCAGGGCGGGCGGCGGCTACAGGTGCCCTGGGCGCCTGCCTCGCCTGACGGGGGCGCTGTGTGCGCGGCGCGCGGGGACAGCCGCGATAATTCGCGGGGTGACCCGCGTTACCGCAGAGCACACAGCTGGGAGGATCGGGAGTGCCAGGAGTGCGCGCGCACTCCTTCGTGGCGTGGTCTCCCAGGCACTTGACGCACCTGGGGCGGAGGTGGCAATTCCTCGCCGAGTGACCATAACATTGGCAGTTATGGCACTGCGACGGGGTATGGGTCTTGCGTGGGGGCTCAACGGTGATGCCGTTTAGATCGCAGACCGATGTGAGGTTGAAGATGGCCTTGCCCTCCTGCGAGCGGTCGAGGAAGACTAAGACCATGTTGTACGGGGCGCGGGTGCGTGGATGGTACATCCGATGTACCTCACGCACGGGGAAATTCTTCTCCTTTAGGGAGAGGGTGACGTCATCGACCGAGATCTCGGCCGGGACGCGGCGAAGCACTACGCGGAGGAGGCGTTCCTCCTCGAGTGCAAAAGTGAAATAGGCTAACTTTGATTCTCTAAGGAATTTTGTTAGCGCACAATGGTCGGTAGAGGTGGGACATTTAACTTGAATGCCCGCCGGAGTACTCAGGGCGGACGTATAGTTAATTTCACGTGTCTTAAGTCGATTCGAGATACAGGTCCACTGGGACTTGTCTTGGATCGTGACAGGAGGCGGGGGGCGCTGTTTCCTAACTGTGGAACCCGTAGGTTGGGAAGGAGCGACAGAGACGGAGCTAGGTCCGCCCACGCGTGGTTTAGAGACTGACGGTGTAGTCGGTGCTGGCACCCGGGCGCCATTTATATTAACTAACTTTTCGGGGGGTGTGGAACCCGAGTCGGAATCTGACGAACGCGAACCGCGGCGTCTAATGTAAGTGACGGTTTTATAACCGTCATTATCTATGTTTTGCGCTGAAGGCGCGGAAATCGCGGGCGCGTTATGGGTCGCAGGCGGCTGGGTGGACGCCGCTACGTCGAGCTCCATCTCGGAGCCGGCCTCCGAGCTGGAGCTCGGTATTGGGGCTTCTATTAGGCCTCTATCTCCGACGTCAGACGGCAAATGCGACAAGAGAGTCGCGTAAGAATTTGCAGTTGCCACACGGGGCACGTACTGCGTAGTTTCGCCGAATAACGCTACATAGTTATCGAAACTAGCAACGATATCCGCGTTTGGGCCCTGTCGTAGGAGAAAATCTCTAAAATGAGCTGCCTGTTCCATGTTGATGACCTAAGGGAGGAGTGGGCGCCCCGAACCAACCTCCCTGCCTGAAGGGCAGGGGGGCATGCCAAACGGTAAGCTACGGGTCTATCCACTTATGTAATATATATACAAGTAAATAAAATATGTAAATAGAAAACAAATAAGTAAATAGATAGTTAATTAAATAAATAATTGAATAGTAAATAAATGTATAAAGGAATTACTAAAGAGCTACGTAAATGAATAGATAAACAACTGACTAAACAAATTATTATACTAAGAATTAAATAAAGCAATAAATAAATACAATGGAAAGGTCTCACTCAATTTCTGGGAAAAAAATGCAGGTGTGCGTGCACGTGTGCCCGATCGGAACAATGACGAACACTCCCGAAGTAATAACAGACGTCACTAAATCACGTGTATCGAAATCGAAACGCGCAGCACAAGGGACAACCGCTCACGTTGAGCGCCCGATCGGAACTCGTCAACCGGTATTGGAAAATGGCACATCTGCATCCTATGGTTTCAGGACGCTATTTTAGTGGTTTAATTAATTTTTATGTAGTTATAATTTAGTAAAATTTGTATACTTAGTCCTAACTGATATTATAAATGCGTATATGAGTTGTTTGTTATACTTGTACGTCTTAACTACTGAACGGATCTATATGAAATTGTATATTACTATTGTCAAGGGTAGAAGAAAGGCGTAGGATACTATGCCATTCCTTATTCAGAAGTAAGATTCTGTTCTCAAGGGTTAAATTAAATGTACATCAAACGCAAGCGACGTTGCAGTATAAGCTAGTTTTCACTAAACATGGATGGGTTAGTGGTGTGATTAAAAAATATACATTTATATTACAGCATAGCTCTCAACAATATATCATTTAGATGTGATCAAGTTGAAAATAACGCCATGTTGTAGTAAATACCGTGAGAAGGCTCACATAACATTACGATATACTTTGAGAACACGAACGACGGTGTGAATAACTATGTTTGACATGCAACTCTATTATACTGGTGACGGGAATTTCGAATATCTCGTGTATATCTTCACACTTATGTCGGTACTAATAAATAGTTCAAACAACAGTAATAGTATGTCGTCAAGGTAAAGTCTATAAACAACAGTATACGTTTTATAGCGTAGAAAAAAAATCATATATCAGCGTTCAGTTTTACTCGGGAACTCGGGCCCGAATAAGTGGTAGGTTTCGCCCGGGGAATACTACCCTCTCGCAGAAAACCGACGTGAAGTAACAGTGCTTGCATTGTTACGTTTAGTTCGGTCAGTGAGAGCGCCGGGGAGCCACCTCCTCCCGTCTCCCTTGCTTTCTACCCCTCTCTCCATTCCTCCCTCCCTATCAACACATGCTGGCAACGCACTAGCGACTCCCCTGGTGTCGCTGGTGTCTCTATGGACGATGGTGATCACTTAACATTAGGTGACCCACCTGTTCGTTAGCCTCCTATAATATAAAAAAAAATAGAATACTGCGTTACGTGCCTCACGTCCCGTCATAACCGCACTGTTTCGTTTTTACTTAATGTACTTTCTACCTAATTTGTAAGATAAGTGTATAGTATATCTCTTAAGGTTTTTAACGTAATATTTGATAGCTTATAACCTTCCTCAATTAATAAACTACTTTATGCAAAAATAATTTTCTTAATTAGGTTAGTTGATTAGTGTGTTCGAACAAATAATCTTAGTTTATTATATTAGTAGAGGTAGCAATAAAAGTTATTAAACCCCAAATAATACAACTAAACGTTTATAATAGGTACCCGTTTTTGTAAAAGATCTAATATAATTCTAGAACTTCATGAACTATATACATCTTAAAAATTAGAATTAAAAAAAAATCTAATTTGTCTAACAAGTTGACGTAATTTAGTTTATTGTTTAGTGAAGTATTGCAAAATCACGTGGTAATGAAGCGTTATCAGCGGGATCGTACTAGAAACCTTGGGTTACTATTGGCTCATTAAAATTATATATTACATTGCCATTGGGTATACTATTAGAAAGGAAGGTCGCGGCGTAATTCAGCTCTAGTGTACGCGAAGTTTTCTACAATGAAGGACGCAATATAAAAGCAGAAGCGATTATTAATAAACCATCATCTCCTGATGTTTTTTTTATATCAAAGGAGGCAAACGAGCAGGTAGGTCACGTGATGTTAAGTGACATCAGGGGAGTCGCAAGTCCGTTGCCAGCCTGTATATGGGAGAGGCGGGAGGAGCAGGAAAAGGAAAGGTTGAAAGGGGAAGGGAGGAGGGCCTCCAATGCTCTCGCTGACAGTAGGAAACGCAAAAATGCAAGCACTGTTATTTCACGTTGGTTTTCTGTGACAGAGGTGGTACTATCCCTGACGAGCCGAACCATTCACGCTCAAACCAGTAATAGCTTCAGCGTGGCTCTACCACATATAAAATTATTATGGTGGTGGTGTATTAATTATGTATTCACTTATTTCTCATTTGTCTCAATTTTCCGACTCCATTTACATAATTGGGATACGACCATCGAGAACATTGTTTACAATCTGGAATTTAAGTTTTTTGTACAACAAAATTAAAAGTGATATTTTCTACTCAGCTTTTTAGAATTTTTGTACTCAAGATTTAGGGATGTCTCGATGTCTCCAATTTATCTTTATACTGTAGTACAAAAAAGTAATAGCCTGACATTATAGCACAGAGTTCTCATACTGATGAGTAAGCATAAAAATATGGCAGTTGAATAAACACTGACTGATTCTGAATCGCAAGAAACTAAAAGAGAGTTACGGTTTATTGCCAAGTCCCTATGGTAGTCGTGATCGAATTGGATACACACAATATGTTACCAGTAATATGTAATATCTGTTAAACGGTAAGTAATTTTAATCGGCTTAGAAAAAATGTTTAGATTTTAAGGTACAAAGTTGACGTGTACTTATTTAACACATGATAGAAGTAAACACTCAGAAAACATATATAATAATGTAACAGTAGTTTTTATTAGTTTACGTAATACCAAAAACGTAATTAATAAAACAATGCACTCATTATCAAATATTAACCGTGGTCAGTGACGACTGGAGCCGAGTATACAAGATTCAGTACAAGAACAATACGAGCGTGATCATACACTTTCGATTACTCAACGCAGTTAAGTAAGTATCCACTTCAATAGAAGCTAATCACAGTCATAATAACTAAAGTTTACTAAATACCATATTTGACATAGTTATCTTCCAACCACACCTATTTATGTGCAAAGTGTTTGTAATTCTGATCGATATAATCTATATAAATAAAAATGAATCACAAAGTATGTTGCTAAGCGCAAAACTCGAAGACAGCTGCTCCAAATCGAGTAATTTTTGATTTGATTTATTCCTTGAACTCTAACGAAAGTTTTTATGGAGAGATAAAAATTGGAAAAAATTGCACGAAAAAACCTACAAATCAGTTTCCTTTTCCTGTAATTGTTAACGCAACTTCAAATCACTATTAGCAACTTGAACACATCCGTAATTACGATGCCTTTTTTCATTTATGAGTTACGTATATAATTTTACCATTTTACTGCAGTTTAAAAATTTCGCTTTCTCAGTTTATATTCCGGAAAAGCGAACAGTCTTTATGGAGTAACATAGCAAAATGTTCCATATGTTGGTATGTAATTACAAAAAGTTAGGCTAAGAAAAAAAAATCATATTAAGACGATACGAAGTTCTCGATGGCAACTAGTATGCAATATAAATTATATCTTTAAAATAACATTCTTCTTCTCCTATTTTATTTTTGTCAATCAGTCTTCTATTTAGTAGACTATTATTGTCATTGTGAAGCGAGTAATGATATTCGAAGTTTCTTAATATAACTTCAATGAACTAACAAGATGGTGGCCGTCTTGTTAAAACTCTCCTGGGAGTCTTTGTGGCAAATCAGAATCCATGCTCCGTAGTATTATTTCCGATCCACTTCACTTGCGCAGAATAACCAAACTATATTACGTAAAGGACCACCAATATTACACAATATAGAGTCAAATAATACAAGACTATGGATAAAATATAAAGACCACTACATGGCATTCCAAGATCCCGTCAAAAACTCCTAAAATAACATTATGCAATATTTTTGAAAATGATGAATAAGTTCCTAATTTACACCAAACAACGGGCGGTAGCGCTATGTGATACAGTCAAGTCACAAAGAAGCCGGAGCGACAAAGCATGAGAACTGGAGCGGTTACCGGTACAAGCCCACTAGCTATCTCGCATTTGTCTCGCCGCAATCTCGCAAAGTTGTACGAGGATGTTAAACGAGATGCTTTAAGTTGCTCGTACACTTAGTTCTGCGATATTGTTCCTCGACAGTAATTAGATACGTATAATAATGCAATCTCGAGATATGAATAGCAGAAAAAATAACATAATAAGACAGTTATTTTTTATATTTCACGCACGCGTTAAAAATGTAGCCCGGTGAAGCTGTAAAGACCTTGCAAGGCAAATAGCGTAGTCAGCTCGAAAAAAAAAGCTTTGAAAATTATTGTAAAATTATTATTTAGTAAAGCTTTGTGAACATATTATCCATTTTATATTACAATATTTATTGTAGTGTTTTTGTACACAATATTCATATTATTAATAAAGGGCAAATTTAATTAATTAATTAGGATTAGTCTGGTCATCGTAATTCGACTATAATTTATTATTATTTTTATTTTAAGGGGAAGAAAACGAACTATCTTTTTATATGCCATTCGTGGTAAACGAACATGTGGGTAACCTGATTGTAAGTGATCACCGCCGCCCATGGACACCTGCAACACGAGAGGAATCACAGATGCGTCGGCAGACCTAACAATAAAGTTCTTAAATATCTATTAAACAAAATTACTATAAAGAACATCGGTTGAGAAACAGAAGAGGAATTTATTTATAGATTTTATCTATCGCGCTACAGTTTCAGTTTGATTTGTTACGTAAAAGCGGTTATGAAGATTAAAATGTACTTACATATTATTTTTAAGGACAAGTCTAATTAATAACTTTCAGCTCACGGCATCGCTTGCATTATCAAAGATTTGATATATATCTTTGGAACAGTACTTTTTTCTGGAGTACCTTATGTCATTTTTTGTATCACTAAGAAAGTGCATCCTAAAGTGGTAGAGCCACGTTGAAGTTATAACTGGTTTCAGTATGAATGGGTCGGCTCGCCCGGGGTAGTACCACCCTCCTATAGAAAAGCGATGTAAAGTAACAGTGCTTGCATTGTTGCGTTTTATTCGGTCAATGAGAGCACCGGAGATCCATCATCCCTACCTTCCCCTTCTTTTTCCCCTTTCCCCCCAAAACACAGTCTGATAACGCACTTGCGACTCCCCTGGTGTTGCTAGTGTCTATTGACGGTGGTGATTGCCTAACACCAAGTGACCCACCTGTTCGTTGGCCTCCTGTGAAATAAAAAAAAATCCAAAAGAAAAACATAGTAATTTAATTTTTTATATCACAATAAACTTTCTTCTTAATGAAACAAGTTACAGTTGATTACCACATAGAGTGAGGTGTGTTTATTAGAAATGAAGCCATAAATTTATAAGCCAACATTACGAGGCCATGTGGGCCGATAACAGCATTGTCACTTATTGCAAAACATCATATATACAATTGCAAGGTGTATAAACGAGCAATAGCAATTAAGCCGGCTTATCATAAATCATTGGACCTGTATTGTGTAGGTAGGTAATAATTTTACGAGACGAAATTACTTTCATTTATTGGTGGGTGAAGTAGCCAATGACAATTGACTTAATTGCTTTAAAGAGAATTCTGGAATTACAGAATATCATTTTAATGTTTATAGTTAATGCAGTTTGTCAGATTTTTATAACAATACAGTCGTATAAAAATTTTAATGTAAAAAAATTGAAAAAGATTTTTATCTTATAAAGCGAACTAAAATGATCGATTCCTGATCAATTTTCTTTAAGTAATGGACATATTTAGGTTAATTATCGTAATTATATTATGAAACTGAAAGTTATAGAGTATTTAATATAAATATTTATTTGATAGTAATTATTGTCGTATCGGGGTGTTATTTTATAAGCAACCAATTTCAGAATAATATTATATATACTCACAATTTATTTTATTAAAATCTGTTGTGGATAAATATATGTCTTCAGTGAATTTTCTTTACACGATTACTAAAAGTATTATTCATGTTTTTATAGCCTATTAATTGGGGAAAGAGATGTACTTCTACTGTATACAATTTCATTGAAATTGGTAGAGCTCTTTTTTATTTTAAATATAGGTAGATATGCAAACGGATAAACAGACAGACAAATATTATCAAATTCAAAATCTATATGGAACATATATACCTGTATAGAAATGACAAGAGGTTCATCAATGAAGTAGACATCAATATAAATTTTCAGTAATTATACATTTCTTCAGTCTTCTGGTCTATTTTAATAACTGTGTTGGAATTTCCCCCTTAATTTAAATTTACTCGGCTGAAGAGAATCTCAATGAAGTGCGCATTGAAATGCATATTTTTCAATAAGTTCATTATGAAGGCGGGCACTCTGCTCTATAATTTAATGCTTGAAAACTTTTCGCTCCAGCTAACTTGATTGTAGTACCGCTAATATTACTGAATAACTTAGTACTTTTACTAGGAAACACTGATCGTAGTTATTAAAACCTATATTTCTATTTATTTTTAGTTATTGTATCTCTTTAGACAATTTTTCGCTTTTTATTAATTACTACATTGTTGAACATGTGAATTAGATTGCAAAAAACTGTAAATTTATTTATGCTTCATGTGTTCATGCAGTGAGATACTTTTTTTTTTAACTTTGTTTTTGGCAATCAATCTTTCAGATTATTACTGCCATTGTCGAGTAATCAATAATATTACAAGCGTCGTACGATCATTACAATATCAAGCGTCGTGTCAATCAATATTCTAACAAGATGGTGGATCTCTTATTAGAACCCTCCAGGGAGTTTTTGTGGCACCTCAGAATTTCATGCTCCGTGGTATTATTTTCCATTCACTTCACTTATGCACAATAAACTAACCATATTACATAAAACACCACCAACTTTACACAATATAGAGTCAAGAAACACAAGATTATGAATAAAATATAAAATCCACTACATGACAGACTGAAATCCCGCCAAAAACCCCCAGTGAGATACTTTAAAGGTTAAGATTCAATTCTATTCCAGTAGGGCTTGTCTAAAAATCAACGCTGTAACGCTTGAACTTCTGTACCATCACCTTATGCTGAGATAAAGATCTTTTCTACTCCAATGAAAACTTATTTCACTTAAAATACTTGTAAACATATGTTGTATGTGCTGAATACTTAAATTTATTGTTCTTTGTTTTTTTTTTTCTTTTATTTATGAACCAAATGTAACTTTGGCTGTATCTTACCTAAGCTATGTTCTATGGTAATCAAATACAAGCCATGCAAGCAATGTTTAGTACATTTAAAAATATATATAATTATTTTATTTCTAAAATAAAAAATATAGCAATTAATATAGCTTTGTCTATCCGTTTATTCGGTTACAATGGGATTACAATTAGCGTGGAGACAGTCCTGAATATATACTATTTGTTTAATATAAAAAAGACTATTTAGGTGAATATTATGAAAAATACACAAACGAAGTTATAGAAAAAGGCTAGTATAAAATAACCACTACAGTTATCATATTTTGCAGAAGGTAAAACTAAAACTTCAAAGTAGAGAACAATACGAAACAAAGACAAACACTCGCATACATTGCGCAAAGATACGTGTAATTATTGCAATAAACTTGTACCTGTATACACAATACATGAGATCACATGCGACACAAACGTGCTAGCACTATGCAATCCAGTGCAATTAAAACTTTACGACAGTTTGTTTACTGGTGCACCTTTCAACCGAATAGTCTAAGTTCAACCAACTTCGCTCGGCGTTTATCACAATGGAGCTCTGAAACTTCAACGTTCGGGGGCCGATGCTCTAAGTACTCCAATGTTGTATGAAACATTCTGAAATACGTAATGTGTCCTCACTACCAACTTTCTTATAAAGAACCTCATTATTTCCATCGCTAACTGCCTGTGAAATTAGAAAAAGATTAAAGTATTTAAATAAGAATTCTATCGTTAACTTTAAAATATAGTTTAAATTCCTCGTTCGCGAAGCTTTAAGCGGGAATGGGGATGGATGGAATTTCCTAGAGCTCCTTGAATATTTTTTTGTAACTAATATTAATTTAATATAGATCAACGGCTTCTTAGTTTTGCAGCATCGTTATTTATTACTAATTCAATAAGTTTTCTTTAGTCTCCTTCTGCCAAATATTTATGTTTGAAATACTTTCATAAATTGGGGTAATGTCCTTTCTTTTTCTGTTCGTTAGTGTACTTACAACGTGATAACCACATAATTGATTAGCATAAAGCTTTTTAAGTTAAGCAGACCATCTTTACAGCATAAAAAATATTATACTGCATTATAATGCAATTGCAAACTACTACTACAAACAAATGCAAACTATAATGCAGTCATCATTACATATTATAAAATGAAGTCAAAATCTACTGAACATTGCAAGGTGGTAACCACGCTGAAGCCATTACTGGTTTCATCATGAATGGTTCGGTTCACCCGGGGTAGTACCACCCTCTCACAGAACACCGACGTGAAGTAACAGTGCGGTTCGTTCGGAGAGTGAGAGCGCCGGAGACCTACCTCCTCTTACTCCCTCCAATCCACACTTCACCTCCCCTCGCCCCCGTCCCCAAACATAGAATGACAACGCACTTGCGACTCCTCAGAACCTCTGACCCACTTGTCTATTTGCCTCCTATTATATAAAAAAACGTCATCACTAGATAAAGTGACTCATACGAAGATTTGTCAAGGTGTTTTTATTCTCAAAGCGAGACAACGTCCACCGTACTCGCTAATAAAATATTACATATTACTTTTACGAGCACAACTAAATTTCTTAACGTAAACGTCACTAATTATGTATGAAATGAATAAATGATTTAGATTTAATATTGTCACTTAACTGTTTAATAATGTAATATTTATTAGACTTAAGTTACAAATCCGTTTAGTTTGAAAGTACATTTAATAATGTACTTGCAATATAGAACTTTAGATATCTCTTAATTCTTCATTCTCTCGAAACTTCTGCTTTTATACGACGTGAAGAGTACTTCAATATTCCTTATGAAGTTTATGAAATATTATTCTATAGTTTATCTAAGCTTTACGTAAGCGTTGTTTGGACTTTAAGACTTTTTGATTACTTATGAAATACATATCTATACTAATATTGTAGAGAGGTAAAATTTGTGAGTTTGTGACGTTGTAGAGGGTAATCTCAGGAACTACTTGTCCGATTTGAAAAATTCTTTCAGTATTATACAGCTCATTTATTGAGGAAGGTTATAGGATATATACTATCACGCTAAGGATATATAAGGGTATCACGCTACCAGTAGGATCGAAGCACCAATGAAGAATGTTTCAAAATCGTTTTTTTTTTTTCTCTTGAGAGCTTCCGCTGCGTATTAGCATTAGCCCAAAGTACCTATACCACGCGGACGAAGTCGCGGGTAGAGGCTAGTCTATACATATAATAAGAATGTAAATTAAACTTGTCTGTAATTTTTCGATTTTCAAGAAAAAAACTTTTACAGATGTCTAGGAATAAGTAATATAAAATTAATTATAATAATTTAATCCAATTAAAAAAAATGAAATTAATTGCTTTTTAATTAATTCTTTAAATTATTATTTTTTTTTTTTATTAAATTTAATTCAATTTTTTTAATCATTTCAATAACCTTTAGAAATGTTAAATATAATTTCTAATCGCTTACCTTTGCATATTGATGATAAAATATAGAAAAAATAGTAAGTATATCAAAAATAGAAATAGCTGATGGCAATGTCAAGATATCAATAAAACCTTTATGTTCTTAATAACTAATGAAATGTTATTTATCAAATCACTAAATTGTATAAATCGTGCTTATCTCATATCAGTTTGATTTCAATATTCTATTCAGATCAGAGATGCATGTTAGCAAAAGTATGTAAGTCTGATTTTTATTTTGTCAAATTAGTGCAAGTATATATATACCATAGTCTACACTGCTGGAAGTAAGAGCGGCCCATCTACTGTTTTTATCAGGATAATAAATACTTATAGGATTTTTTATTATTTGTACTATCGAATTAAAATTTATCTAAAAACGGATTATACATACTCTACTAAAACAAGAGCTACACATTCTTCAACTTTTAACTGATTTATGTTTTCATTAGATACACTATACTTTTGTGGTGATACTAAATAAGTACACATATGAATAAAATTGAAGTACCTATGTATATATTTTGTTCCGGCTTACCTCCGAAACAGCTGAATTGATTTCGACAAGATTTTACCGGGCAGATAAAAAATTTTCCTTAACATTACCTAAAATATTACACTTGTATATGGGAGTTAAAATGTAATAATAAAAAAAATCCTAAAACTCATCTAGAGAAAATAAAAAGTTTCTATGAAATAAGAATTCATATTTACGAGGAGGGCGTTGCGTCTTCTAATGTATATTATAAATTCATCAATTACGCGTAAAGAATTGGACAGACTGTAATAACATTTGGTCAATTAAATAGTAGATTAGGACTTTTTTAGGACGAAATATGTCCAACAGAATGAACGTGTACCAATTGGTGTGAAAAATAGGATACTATAATTACTTTCTGCTAGTTGGTAACCGTATACATTAGGTGGAGCACCAATTATAGTAGCGCGCATGGGCGTGTTGGTATACAGATTTAGGCGGTATATATCCACGAACTTAGAGGCGTAGTAGGAATTTGTACGTTACTCGACAGCGACTACCATGTACTTACTTGCACATGAAGACAATTCCGTCACAGTGATTTTATTTCAAGTTCATAGTATGCTCGAGACAAATTAACCCAACAGTTTAAATTAAGCCCAACAGTTGACTAGATTGCAAAACTCTATGATAGCGATGATAGGCGATTGGTTGCTGATCGTTGTCGTTGTTCTTAGATTATACTCTTCTTACCATCAGTGTAACTGAAAAATACAAAAAACTTACTGAGAAATAGGTGAAACGTCTCGTTTACTAGTGAATTACCAGCTTAGTGGTAGTGCTTTTTCTAGACTCGCCTGACTAGTTACCATTCTCAAATTAATAATCACTTGTAGCTCTGTTCCAATATTGGAGTCCCAAACAACTGGAAAGACCTCTCTAGGTTTAGTGTGTTTACCTTCTTAGACCACACCACTTTATCATTAGATGAGATTATGGTCACACGCACAAATATTAAAAAAAAAATAAAGACAGACAAAGGTTAAAAAAAGGCAAACCGTTGATGTTTTTATATCTACATCTATATTTAAAAGATTAAAGTACATAGAAAATTATTTAAATTAATTAAATTTACATTAGATACTAAGTTATACCACTTGCATATTGTTGTAACGTTATCGATTTGCAGACAAATGCCTATGGTGTCAAACGAGACGTGACAAATAGAATGGCCGTCGTTAAATGGAACGGTTACCTCTCACTTTTGTATTCACGATCGGTGCAATGAGACAATTCCAAATGTCAATTTGAAAAACTATTTTATCAGAACGGAATAATAATATGTAATTTCTGTAGGCTATTGTTATTATTTTAGAATACAATTACGTATTATAAAGACGTAAAGTAAGTTTGTTCGCTTGTGGAAGGTAATCTGTGGAAGTAATGTTTCTATTCAAAAAGAAAATTATCTATGGACTGCTATATTCTCGCAAAGTAACGTTTAATTCTTATTAAATTTCATATTGTGATTGACCCCTTAGAAGTCACGACTGGTTACTAGTTTTAAATTATTTTATCTATACTATTATTATAAAGAGGTAAAGTTTGTAAGTTTGTGACGTTGTAGGGGGTAATCTCAGGTACTACTGGTCCGATATGAATAATTCTTTCAATGTTATATACCACATTTATCGAAAATGGTTATAGGCTACATATTATTACGCTAAGATCAATAGAAGCGGAGCACCAATGAAGATTGTTTCAAAATCGGGGTTTTCTTTCGTTTTAAGAGTTTCCGCTGCATGTTAGAAATAAAGAATATCTTTATTCCACGCAAGCGAAATAGCGGGCAGGGGCTAGTATTATATAATATTAGATATTTACTGGCCTTTGTAAGTTTATACGTTTGAAGTACTATAATATTGACCAAGTAGCACCCTACTTGTAAGTTAGTAGCGAAGTTCGTAGCTGATTTAGTACTGAGCAACATGCTTTTGGTGATAAACTCTTCAAAGTGACTCTATTAGCGTTTCGTGATCAATTAAATATATGGACGGTCATTTATGATTTTGGAATATACTATAATTATCAATAGTAACATACGAAACACTTTTTTGAAAGGTTCCTGCTCATTTAAACACAAGTTTGCAATATAGTCATAAAGAACATCAGCACAAAATTATACGTATGTAATATTTCGTTATCACTCTGCATCAGTTGTGTAACAGTTGTTATAAACGAATGTATGATTTATTTCAGTTAAACACCGTTAGCGGCACAGGTGTGAAGCATCAGAATATTTGGAGTGTGCCAACAATTTCAGCAGTCACCACATTCAACGGTCGTAATTCACGAAATGCATTTACAGCGTCAGGTCGACCGCGCGGACCGCCGTACCGCATCGGACAAACTCGACCACTACCATAAATTTAAAACTCACTTCGACATATTAACGAGTCATTAGATCGAAAGCTAATCAAATCTAATTACTACTATCTAAATACTATTTAATATAATTTAATATGAGGATTGTATGAATGTCATGACAATGATAGCAAATACATAACCCTTACCTAACTTAGTTCTAAACCATAGTAAAAAGTTACGTCAAAAAAAATGGATATACAAAGATTATTACTTTTAAATACACACAGCTGTTATTAGTGATTAAACAAAATGTTCTTATTCTATAAAAAAAATGATTATGATGACTTCGGCCATGGCGACCACTTTGATAACTAGTTTGAGAAATGGCACTTGTTCGCTCAAAGCCATAAAGCTTATCTTCAGAGCGAAACTCTTTGCGCATTGAGGGTATGTGAGTACGTCGTTCTCATAATGATATGTTATAGTAGCAGGTGAGTAAGCCTTTAACTGGTCGCGTTTAATATAAAGGTCACCTTTACGCTGAACTTCGAACTCGCGTACTTGGCTAATCATCATTCTGTGCTGCCAGACGTTCCCAACGGGAGGACTGTATTATTCTGTTATACTATATTAAAAAAATAATAGTCATAGTGACAAAAGTATTTCTATTAACAAACTGATTTACAAACTACAAATCACAGCTTTTGCTATACTTTTAATTTTAACATACTTTAAGTTGCACAGAACCTATCATGGAATATCTATTATCGAAATGTGTTTTTGATGATTAAAATATTTATATATTTTATAGTAAGGTTTAAACAGCTAAATAATAACCATAATTAACATGTAAAAGACTCGAAAACATAATGTACAGAATGAAATCAGAACGTTCTTGATCGAGAAATGAGTGAGTTTTACAGGTATATGCGATAAAATTTATCGGGAAAGATTTGTGGCGCACGCCGATGCTGCAATTTGACTATCGGAAAATATATTTTATGACGTCCACGGCACTTTGTTGGCCTCAATGGCGGTATACGAACGGTTTTTTTGCAAGATTCGGACGCGTTGACTGTGATCTTGATTTGCGACCTGCGCTAGTGCGGAACTTGGTCGACATTTATATGAGTTTTTATGGTAATTTTTATTTTATATGCTTGCAAATTCTTAGAGAATGTTTTAGGTAAAATTTTAATATTTTCTGTTTTACTAGCAATCATCAGTGATTTTATATGGGTGCTGTATATTAATGTGGCACCATACACCATCTAAACAATTTAACATTTTTGAAATAGATAGTTGATTAAAGAAAACGATTATATATTGTTGTGCGTGCTTTAAAATGTGTGAAATATTCATTAAATTTATTTTTTTTTTCGAAATTGACTACGCTATTGACCCAGCAAGGTCTTAACAGCTTCACCGAACTACTAAGGCGAGCGCTTAAGGCACTCAGCCGACTTTACCTGGGCAACTAGCTCAAGGGTGCACGGCACACCTCGGCTTGGTTGTTGCCTGTTACATGCAACTCGCGACCTATCTTAACTAACCTAGCCAACTATTCATATATGTTTGGGTTGTTGAGACGCATATGTGTACCAAGCATACACGCCTCAACAACCCCTCCATATATTTTTTATTGGAAAATTAGAGTTTTTTCAGTTTGATAAGGGAAAAAAATAAAACCCTTCCACTTTCATGTGTAAGCGTGTATGCATGTACGTGTGTGGGGGTGATCGTGTATATTCATTAAAACTATATGCTATGAACGGCATTTTTGATCTATATTGTCCAACGTGACTAAAATAGTTAATTACAAAAAGGTGAATACTATATTTATAATATATAATATATTTAATATCCTATAACACAAAAATATATTACATAATGTAAAAATAATTTTTGAAATCTGATTGATAGTTCTAAAGATTAGAGTGTTGTGTGTGTAACAAACAAACTTATGAGTTTTGTAAAATTAGTAGCGGTTACATTTAGTGAGTTTGATTAATAATACAAATATTCTGTTTGCTATGCCTAGATTAATAAATATTTGCAATTATAATTCTTGAATACTATTACTTTAGTCTAGATTTTTGCTAAAATTTAAAGAAATTGCTTTTTAATTAATATCAGAATTTTGATAAATATATTTCGAGATATACTATAGTACTGAGCAAAAATTAAAACATCCAGTCTAATTAAGTCAACAAACAGATGTCACTATAAAAGCTGTTAATTACAAACATCTTGTTAAATGCCTAGTTACCATAATTGGTGAGCAGAGCGCGCGAATTAAGCCTACATATAGTATTGCAAAATATTTTATGATTCTAGATATAGATTTGTTGATAATTTATAATATATTAATAAATAATATATAAATTTATAATAATTGGCTGTAAAGGAAATAAATACGATGGTGGTAATTACAATTCAAATTATATATTTATTTAAGTTATAATTCTTTTAGCACATCGTCGCGAAAAACCGACACCCTGAAGTTAGTTATAGTCAAAATTGTATTTCTTTGTATTTGTTGTTTGTATTTCTTTGTATTAAATCTTTTAATGTATTAAATACCTTTTTCTATTGTTAGTATCGTTTTTTCTAAAAACGTAGAATAAGGCGAAAGATAATTTTAAAGTTTCTTATCTTGTTACGCCAAATAAGTATAACTTCTAACCTGTGTACATAAGTACACGTACACTTTTTTTAATCATTTCGAAAAGCTGTAGCACTAGAATACAGTGTCTATTGTATTGCACATAACGTAACATGAAGCCTCTCTCGGCTTACATATTTGGGTTAGCAACATCGGCGTATATAGGTACATGTATGTATGTGTTTAGCTACGAACGTAGGTCCACAATTTAGTGTAAGATCGGGTATAAATGGTCGTGAATGATTAATTTTGCAAATGCAATGACTTAGACACTTATTATATCAATCAGGCTAATTATAAGTGAGATTTATTTTTATATCATAGAGTCACCTGATGTTAAGTGATCACCACCGTCCATAGACACCAGCAACACCAGAGCAGTCGCAAGTGCGTTGCTAGCCTGTGTTAGTAAGGAAGAGGGGAGGGGGAAGGGGAAGAGAGGTAAGGGAGAGGGAGGAAGGTGGGCCTCCGGCACTTTCATTGACCGAACGAAACGCAACAATGCAAGCACTGTTACTTCACGTCGATTTTCCGTGAGAGCGTGGTAGTACACCGGACGAGCCGACCCATTCATGTTGAAACCCGTTAAAGCATCACTGTGGCTCTACCACCTACTAACAAGTGACACAGTTTTAATAGCACTATTACTGGGCCGAAATGGCTGAGTTGTGTGATGCACATAGTTCATAATTTATGTGTCTGGGTGTTAAAAATGTTATATACAAAAAGAAAGGTTTTACTATAACTCACCACCAGATTGCACTGTTTTGTTTTATTCTTATTGAGTTTTACAATGTAACTAACAGGTCCGACAGATGTTACCCAGCCTTGATAATAATAAAAATTTCTAAAATTCAACCATAGCGCCACCAAGCAGATGTAATTGAGATTCTAAAGTATTCTTAAATAAAAATGAGCATACGCAAAAAAAAAATCACCGAAATCTGTCCACTCGTATAGAAGGAGTTCACTCACGGACAGAAGAATTATATACTAGATTTAACGTGGACGAATTCACGGATAATTGCATGTACTTCGTAATGTCACTTGCTGGAGCAATTTTAATGGGGGTAATACAGCCAAAATAAAATGTTGATTCTAATAATATAAGTAGTTTTAAAATGTTATTACAAATCGAGTTATTTACGTAATTTCTTAGTAAGTCGATGTAATAGATTTTTTGCTTTAGCGCATACCATTGAGTCTAAACTATCCAATCAGCATCCTGGTTTCTTATGGTAAAGTGGACATTTCAATATCTAGAATTATTACTAAATAACTTAGGTAATACAATATTACATAACTTATTATACATTATTTCTTATTCCCTTTCCTTTTATATGATTTTTATTTCTAAGTCATCATGAATATTGCATAAAAATGGACGTTTCTATGTTTTTTGTGTTATATATTGCTATATAATTTATCTAATTACTATTATACTTTTACACTTTCTATTAAAAAAAAAGTTAGCACGTTGTAACAAAATTGTCCAACTTGAAGCAACTTTCCAAGCAATTTTCGAAGTCAATATCTATGTTATTAATTCTAATCGTAATCACTTAAGCATAAAACGTCATATGTGCAGAATGTTACATTATATAATATAGTAGTGAATAGCCTGAGTTTATCAATAAACAATAACGACTATACAACAAATAACTCGAAAAATACTGCACTATGAATCTTGGTCAGTTTTGTATGCACGTCTGTGCACGTTCTTTGAACAGTACAAGTACTTTAAATAAATGGTGCGGGATTCGTTTTATTTTAAATATATGGGGAAAGATAGCATAAAATTAATAGTGATATATAAATCAGGCAATAAATTCTCATTTCTCAAAAAATACTGTAAAACTTTGAATATATTCTTATTTCATGTTAAGTAACGTACATTAATTATACCAAGCTCGTATAAAAATCTTCTACATTAAAATAGAAATGAATATTAATAGCGATATTCTAGTTGAATTAGATTTATTCAATGATGAATGTTGATGAATTGTTTTACTCTACGTTGTGATTTGTGATGTCTTTTACATTATATTAGTGATTGAATTGTGGTTGTCTTTTTTGTATTTATATATGTCTATATCAGGGATAAAAAAGGATTTTTTCTAATTTCTTTATTTCAACAATCAACTATATAGAACAAGATTAAAAAATCGTTTGAGAAACAGTGACAGAAAATTTACTCAACCATATTTTCGCTGTCTATTTTTATGTAGAAGAATTAATTAGTAACATATAATACATAAAAACGCATGGTGATAAGAAGTCGCATTTGTAAGTGGTAGAGCCACGTTGTAGCTATTACTCGTTTCAGCATGTATGGGTCGGCCCGACCACCCGACTCTCAGAAACACCGACGTGAAGTAATAGTGCTTGCATTGTTGCGTTTCGTTTTGTCAATGAGAGCGCCAGATTTCCTATCCCCCAAATACAGGCTCGCAACGCACTTGTGATTCCCCTGGTGTTGCTAGTGTCTATGGACGGTGGTGATCACTTAACATCAGGTGACCCACCTGTTCGTTTGCCTCTTATAATATAAAAAAGAATGTTTTTAAAGAAACGAATTATACCTTTTCTTTTATAATAAGAACTATCCATAACTTAGTACACATTAAATAGCAATATAAAACTTGGAACTTTTTTTTCTCGTACTGACTACGCTATTGGCCTTGTTTAGGGCCTTCACAGCTTCACCGGATAGCTATAATAGTTCGGTGAAGCTGTAAAGACCTTTCCAGGTCAACAGCGTTTACATCTCGAAAAAAAAAAGAAAAGCTTCACCGGACTACTACAAAACTTGGAACTTAGTGAACGAATATAACTGTAACTGGGACTTTATAAATGCCCTACAAAATTGAATGCAGGCGGTATAGGGTGATATTCCAAGAATTCTGTTAGGTTCCGCTTTAATTATGCGCGCTATAATTAAGGGTGATCGTCAATTGTTTCTTGACGTGCTCTGCTGCACTTCTCTTCGATCATGGAGTGAAAATACATCAATATATCTAAACTTAATATTATAAAGAGGTAGAGTTTATGAGTTAGTGACGTTATGAGGGGGTAATCTCAGGTACTACTAATCCGATTTGAAAAATACTCCTACATACAATAAAGGCACATATAAAATAATATGTATAGCATAAATAAGAAAATAAAGATAAAATAGTCTTTGATTAAAGCCAACAATTAACACATTTATCTAACCCATAAAAATCGGTGATTTAGTTTCACACAAAACATATTACAATATATACCATATATCAACATTTACTAACAATAAATAACGAATTTAGTATGCTAAAGAAAAAAAGATATATTTTCTTCTGAAGTCTGTTAATATGTCTCAAATTAAAAGTTATAAATAAGCAAAGCATCCTGTTGTCAACGAGCGCCGCTTGTCAAATTAATTAAAACACGAAACAAGATTACAAAATGCAGCCTTCACAAGTAGTTTTAAACAAAAGAAGTAGCGTAATTAAAACCAGAAATCTGCTGTTTTGAGCACCTGCCATACACCGATCAAGATGGCCCAACTGCATTTATGTCACCTATTAAACGAGTAATGTTCAGTTTACTTACTGTAAGCATTAAATACTTAATTTTTTCTCTAGTAATTCTTCAAATTTAACGCTATGAATTTTTATACTTAACGATCGTTGACACAACTTTCTTTAAATAAACATTTGAGTATTTATATTTAATTATTACGTTTTAATATGTATATTATATTTTTATTCTTTTTATTTAGGATACCCGGATACCTGCCTCCCCTCTCCCCCTCCCAAAAGCACAGGGTGGCAACGCACTTGCAACTTCTCCAGTGTTGCAAGTGTCTATGGGCGCTGGTGATCACTTAGCATCACGTGACCCATCTTCTTTTATCTCCTATGGTGTTGTAGGCAATCTACTCTATGTATCGAAAATTGCAAAAATCGTTACATGTTAAATGAGAAATTGAATGTAAACGTTTATTTATAATCAAAAACATTTGTACTATTTATTTTAATTTATAAAAGAATATTGATATAAGCATGTTGTAGATTAATGTTCGCAGGTATGTTTTCATAGCAGAAACCTAAGCAAGTGTATTTGACTTTCATTTGTAGCAGTCGTTAATAACAGTATATATTTTGAATGTACATATATCAATTTATGTATTAAGGGATATCTTGTCTTTTTTTTCGAAATGAAAACGCTGTTGACCTGGAAAAGTCTTTACAGCTTCACCGAACTATTAATGTACCTGTACCTGTACCTACCTATTATTGAACATGTAGCCGTAGCCTAGTGGTAATGTGCTTGACTTTATACTAATCGGAAATCTTGCCAGTAATGGCACACAGTTTGAATAAATTACTTTCACTTAAATTTGTTATTGTTGTATATATTTGAATAACATGTTTTGAATTCTATGAACATTAATTTAATAGTTTTTACTAGACTGTGTAAAAGTAGGGCGAAGTCTTTCCAGTATATGTATGTCAACTTTTAGGCAAACTCCATAGCCTAAACAACTTGGGGAATTTAAAAGTTATGAAGCGTTTTTAACCTATTGCATAGCTTTTATCGCGGGCCTTGAGCGTGGAGACCGAATCCAAAAATTCCGTAACGAAAAAACCTAACACCCCCCACTCTGCCTACCATGTAGCTTGGCCGAGCGTTCGCTTAACGTATATATGGTACGACTGTACAAAACTCGCACGGATCGAGACTTTTTTTTTCGAAATGACTACGCTATTGACCCAGCAAGGTCTTAACAGCTTCACCGGACTACTAAGGCGAGCGCTTAAGGCACTCAGCCGATTTTATTTTGGCAACCAGCTCAAGGGTGCAAGGCACACCTCGGCTTGGCTGTTGCCTGTTGCATGCAAAATCGCGACCTATCTTAGGTAACCTAGCTAACTATTCATATATGTATGAGTTGTTGAAACGTATATGTGTACCAAGCATACACGCCTCAATAACTCCTCCATATATTTATTATCGGAAAATTGAGAGTTTTTCAGTTCGATAAGGGGAAAAAAAGTAAACCCTTCCGCTTTCATGTGTAAGCGTGTAGGCATGCACGTGTGTAGGGGTGATCGTGTAGTGTTGTAGCAGTGATGTATATTTGTGTATCACCGTATCGCGCAAGCAACGCACTCAAGGGCTCCCTACCGAGGGATCGAACCTAAGCTTGAGCCGCTGCCGTGGGAGGCCTAATCGGGTGCGGATCGAGACGAGCTGCCCCGAAATCGGACGAATACGTAATCAGCTTTTTGTGAGAAAGTATACTGGTGTATAGGTATTTATCATCTATGTACAACAGTGAATATCTGTACTCGTATAATTTGTGTACAAAGTGTTTTCCTGAATAACCTACACGTATTGTAAGATAATAAAAATATTTTGAACAACATTAACTTCTCATTTATTTAATAAAAAAAAAATTGTTTTCTTATCGGTCACCACGCTTAAAAAAGTGTAACTTGAATTAATATCAAAGAAAAAAAAAATACTGCATAAATAAAATAAATAAATAGTTATAATTGCATAAGTTAATAAAAAATGCTATGCAATAGCTTTACCGCGGCAGTCCCCGAGTGCCACACGTATTTTTTTGAATCATGTTAATTGTGGCAGTTACCTATATAGATTATACAGTATTCGAAAATCGATCTTTTTGCTTATTTTGTGGATTTCGATTAAGTTTATAAATTAATTGAAAGGATATATCGTGTCGTACTATGTAAGGAACTTTATAGTTGTCAGTGTCAACCAATGACATAAAACTATCGAGGCATACAGGGTAAACTTGTTATCACGGACGAAGCCAGGTGCCGTTTTAAAAATAGACTTGAATGTACACAATAATTTTATAGGAACAGTGAACTTCAGTATTCATTAATGTACTTCAATTATGGCTGTGAAACTAATACATCTAAACTTCGTATTCAATTTTTATCGGTAAACGTTACATAAGATGCCTTAGTTCCTTCTTGCACCTTTGTACCGGGGCATCTGAGTTGCTTACGCATTTAACTGACCCAAACTGGTAGTTAGCTATAATACCTATATAATACAAATAACTATTCAGAATAGCATTGCTGATATTTTTCAGGATTGATAAGTGTTTCCTGATCGTGATGACTTGAAATATGGATGCACATTAAAAAAACTGTGCACATGATGAAGGTTGTATACGGTACGGAGCACGCCAATGTTAGGTATTATACTAATTGATAGACTTAAAGTAAGGGTATCCGAAAAACACTAAACATTTGTTTGTAATCAACTCAGCTCAAACGGCGTTCGGTAGGTCGCCTGACCAAACTAGGTTACTGTGGGTACTGAAGATTCCTGACCGGTTGATGATTGAGTGAGTGTAGATGGAGTGTAACGGACAAGATTGATACAGAGCAAGAATTAGTATCTTATAAGCCAAGAGGCTTATGTTCTGCAATAATTTAAAAAGAGCCGTTCATGGTTACGATAATGAAAATTAAATTCGAAAAAGAAGGTTATCATGTATTGTTATAGGCATCAAAAGCAATGTATATTATATATTATTTTGCATATATTTATGGCGTCTTGTCTTTTAATTTCGTGGTCACAATTATTGTACCGACTTGATTTCGTAGTAAGTATTAAACGTGTGACTATTATGATACAATAAATTATTAATAGTTTTAACAGCATTGTAAGTTAAAATGTTATTCCATTTCAATAAGCAGTGACATTTCTGGCGCTCGTGCCACCGCAATTCGATATTTAGGTTACAGCCAAACCGACTCTATTGTGTAAAGTGAAACGTTGCCGCTTCTTGTATGACCCATGTTGTAAAACTTTAGTTGTGTGATTTTTATATGTAGTAAAAATTTTAAATATATATTTAGTACAATTAAAAAAGTCATGTATGCAGTGTTGTTTACTTTATATGTAATATCAATAATATTCTACATTTAGAAGCGTTGAATACTTTTAAAAAGAAAAGGAAAATAACCTAATAAATATAGGTATTTTCCAGACACAGTACTTGAGAACCCGACGTTCTAAGATTTAGCATTTTATATTTACCATCTACTTCACAGCTTACAAATTAGTAAGATTATGAACAAACTGTGTATACTCGATTACGTATAAAGATATTAATGGTCACAAATACTCAATATAAATAACGCTTCCACCTTTAACTTGTATTGATACTTGGCAATGTTTTATTCAGACGGGCAACTCGTTAGCGAAGTGCATTGTGGACTCAAAACAAGCCGTCAGGGCAGCGCGGCCCTCAACGCATGCCTGATTTTTCTAACATAACTCTATTATGATGAATTTTACTACATACAGTGCCAAATTTTTCTGCAGATGTCTACAATCAGTTTAAAAATCAGGTGTTACAAGAATGTTACATATTTTTGCGATTTTCAATGCCTTTTATTTAGCCTCAAGTATTCTTGTAACTTTTGTTAGGTACATTTTAGAAGATAGGCGTTTTCTTTTAATATTCAGTCTAGACACTGGAATAGAGCAAATATATTTGCTGCCAATAATTTTTTTTTTAGCATATCGTTGATATCAGAATTTATTAAAATAAACATCGTGTGGGATGTTGGAACAAGAAGCATCAAAAATTTATAATTATTTCTTGAATAGGTACGCCTTTGTTCTTAAAATGTTTATAACGTTGATTGAACTTAGTGGGTTTCGGCAAATCTGTTACCTTTTCCAAATATTTATCGGTTATGCGTATGACTACGATATTCATTACAATTATAGGTGTTACAGTGATAACACTAAATAATCTATGTATTATACTGGACATTCCCTGCAGTTTCACTGACGTCTTAATTATCTTGGCTACGGTCGATAATTTTAACTATGCTGGACATATTTTCAGATCTACACTTTGTACAGTCATTGTTTTGTACTTAACGGTCGTAACTTGATGTTAGCTATCTAGGACCATCCACAATAAATAAAGCTATAACATACAAAACCATTTTCCAATATAACTGGTAATTTTAATGAGATCAAACAATCTTTTGTGCAATTCCATTATTAATATGATATTTTCCTCGCATTTGTATTCTGTTTAAAATACACATTGACTATTACTTAAAATAACTTCTCTTCACGAATTAATACCAGAGATGTGATGTTAAGTTTTATTCGATTAACCAATATAATAAACCGGTCAGTCATAGGGTTTTTATTCTTCGAATAATAATTTTCTCTTGTGTTATTATCGTGACTACAGTAACTACATATTTTACTTATTATTTATTTATTTTACACATATAATTATTTAATTTAAATGGTACTCGAAGTAAAATATTTTTCTCTGTCTGATGTTGTAACCTATAGTTATATACAGTTGACCTCAAAACCTATAGACCTGGAGCCAGTTATAATGTTACAAGCCACACCCTTCAAACTGGAACATAATGCGAGCAATGCTGCTTTGAAGCAGAAACAGGTGTGACAATAACGCTCCCTTAAGTAATTCTTGCATACTTTCTATAATTCTCGCAATAATAAGGCTTATAATTAATTGAATCTATATTACTTAAAACAGCCAATTTCTAACTTTACCTAAGTTCATATATAATGTCTTCACAAGGTTATGGAATCCACTCATCCGATTAGCTATTAGGCTCAATTGATTAAAATATGGTTTATTTACGTCTAGGCGTTCTTTTTCTTATGACAAAATTTTCTAACATTGTTTTTGATTTTGAATATGGTTTATATGTATATAAAATAGTATGGTATATAAATATGGCCGGAGAACATGCTATTTGCATAGCTATAAGGAATATTTCTTTTTTAAGTATATTTTAAATTTGCTGATAGTATTCAATATTTAATCTCTTGCTTATGTTATCTGTCGCATGTAATAAATACTTCTTCATTTATCGAACGTTTGCGAATTAGCGTTTTCTATTGTGTATAATTATGAGTTATTTTTATTTGTAGTGCAACAAAGTGACAACATTATGTCTAGGGGTAAGTGCAAAGTAATTCAAAATAATAATGATAATCCGAGAAATCTATCGAATAATCCTGTTAACAGTCATCGCTGTTGTACTGGCTTGCAAGCTGCGTATACATTGGCTGGTTCTGAAACAACAAATTAAAATAGAGTCACTGTTACTGGTTTCTCAATACGTAGTAAAGTGTTTGTATCCATATTGTTGTTTGGTAGTGGTAGAGCCAAGCTGAAGCTATTATTGTTTTCGCACGAATGTGTCGGCTCGTCCGGGCAAGCACCACCCTCTCACAGAAAACCGACGTGAAGTAACAGTGCTTGCATTGTTGCATTTCGTTCGGTCAGTGAGAGAGCCGGAGACCCACCTACCCACCCCTTCCCCTTCCTCCTTCCCTTCCTGACCCTCTCCCACTCTCCTCCCAAATACAGGTTGGCAACGCACTTGCGACCCCCCTGGTATTGCAAGTATCTATGGACGGTGGTGATCACTTAACATCAGATGACCCATTTGTTCGTTTGCCTCCTATGATATAAAAAAGAAATCTACTTCGTTACCAGCATGTACACTTTAATAAACCAGTCACAGTGGCTCTATTGTATTACATACAGCTACATAGTTGTATGTGACAAATTTGGTAAAATTTTATTAGTATTTTTTCCGTTCTTATTACTCTAATGTGTGCAGTAAATATAGACTGCTTCATAATAACAGCGAATAATAAACTCAAGGCGATATACAAAAGGGAATGAGAAATCGCAAATAATACGTTTTATTATCAGTAGTTACGTACAAACACAGTTGAGTGATTCGAGAAAATGTCCAACTAATTATATGTTTGCGTCCATTACGGATGCAATTAACGTGTACTTTAACCGGAATAGTGGTCAGCCCGACATCTGTACGACGACTGATATTATACCAACGTAATTCTATATTGTTATTACTGTATTATTTTTATTTTATGCTTACATTTAACTACACGTTTGGGTCCTGTGGTCTATAGAAAAATTACGCAACTGTCGTATTGAGATTAATAAATTGCTATATAATACATACAATAAAAGGGTAACGGGACAAAATCTGTACAATAAATTGTTTAAAGAACAAATACTCTGGTAGGGCATAAATCAATGACAAACTACATTTCCATGGTTTTTAAAATTTTTGTTTGCCTGTAGATTGGTCTGTATGTCATTTGTACAGGTTCACACATACTACTGAACGGATTTTGATGAAATTTGGTATGGTAATAGTTTACATACTGGTATAACATGTAGAACATGTTTCATATATACCTATAACACATACACAAAAATAAGTCATTTATTCAAGAATTCTTGGGCGCATTTTGAAGAAATGTAATACTGAACTGAAATGTAATTTGAATACACAATACAATTTCCCAAAATCAAATATACAGTTGTATTATTTCATATGATGGTAGAGCTCTTTCTAAGATCAACCGGCTATTATAGATGTTGAGAATCAGTGGCTAAGCATCTATAGGTGTGTTTCGGCAGCTACAATTCAGGATCGGTCCTTCTAGGTTAGGCTTGTCTACTGTATGGACCCACCTTGGATCACATCGTTATTTAATATCAAATTAGATTGTATTTAAAACCGAAACCTAAAAAGTAAATAAAAATGGTTAATATTTTGCCAGATAATGAAATATTTAATACATTCTCAGGTGGTTTCTATATAAAATATATAATTGTATATTTAACAACGAGAATACCTTTCATTTTAATAATAACAAACATAATAGGAGAACCACTAAAGCAAATCAAATAGGATTCAATTAGAACGTAACAAAAACGTTCATTACTGACTCGCTTCGATATTGAATATTTTATTTGCATAATATGAGGTATAACAAAGCGGATGCCAATCGTTTATGTGGCAATACAATTCAGTTTCATAAACAGACGGACGTATGAAAGCCTCTCGCAATTATATATCAATAGTACTTATTACATCGGCCTTGTCGTATGAAACGGTAGCGGTCGGACAATAAGCTAATCATACGGCTTGAAAGAAATCTTACTACACACAGTCTTCTCGTGTATCTAACTTTTGATTTTCTATTTTATTTATATATATTACTAGATGCGCCCATAACTTCCTCCACGTGGAACCTTATGTAATAACAGTGCTTAATAAAGTCCTCTGAATATATTTAGTCCATTTACTTATCTACCCACTTTTCTCTCGTACTTACGGTCCGTTGTCATTAAAAACTTTTATTGACAAATTTTAATGAAACAACGACTAAGTTATTCTTGAAGATATGCTTTATGATTTTTTTGTTGTGGGTATATTATAAACCCAGTACTTTAGCAGTGATGCGTGTTCATAAAAATAGGCAGACAGACAGACAAACATACATTTAAAAAAATGTTTGAGATGTATTTTATTACTTATCTCTAGATACCTGCAACAAGAAAAAAAAAGTACAAACACGTTAGGTTTACATTCTTATTATATGTATAGATGATGAAGCCTGTCTACTTAATATCAAAAACAAAAAATACTTTGAAGTAAAAAAGTATGATAAAAGTGGTAATACTTTCATTCCGACATGACAATGTGTATCAGAAGTTACGGCAATGGAAAGATAGATGAATATACGTCCTATTCAGGTGTGGTATTTCAATATTATCGCTAACCTTGTCAGGTGAACAATAGTCCGAAAGCCAAGAAGATGAAGTGCCATACTTAGAAAAACTAGGTCAAATTCACTGAGACTTGAAATTAAAACGTCTATCCATAAATATTTTCTAAGTCGTTTCTAGGTTCTAGGTTTATTCTCTAGGTGGTAGAGCCACGCTGAAACTATTATTGGTTTCGGCATGAATGGGTCGGCTCGGTCAGAGTAGTACCACCCTCTCACAGAAAACGGACGTGAAGTAACAGTACTTGCATTGTTGCGTTTCGTTCGGTCAGTGAGGTTATTTTTTTTAATAGCTCTCTGTCTTAGTTTAAGTTAAGCGAGAATTATTTATGAAGCATGGAAACTTCAGTCATCTAATAACTATATCTCGTTGGATCGGAGTTTAGGAGAACACAAACTTTGGTTTTCGGAATAATGTTCTTAGTTTGAGTTATCCGTGCTCCTATAGTATTTATATTAGACAAAACATGATAGATTTATGAAGTTTAATTTTAATTTTCTAATTCTAAAATTTATTTTTCTTTGAATTACTTGAATTTTTTTAAATTATTTATCCTATAGATATACCTTTTAAAGGGTTTGAAGTGTTTCTTTAATGTATGCATATAATGAGCTGAAAATCTGAAAAAACATCTTTTGACGTCACGTTTTTGGAAAAATATGATGAATGGATAAATGTAGATCATAAGAAATTGTTTTTACTAATACTAATTATTAAATACGTTGCAACCATGGCTCTATCAGGTACTGAATATAATAAGATATAAGTACTTTAAAATGTCGTTTTTATATGAAAATCACAAAAAAGTAGTTATTTTTATGAAAGAACTAGCTGTGTCTGCGACTCCATTCACTAGGAACCTCATGTAAGAAAACAGTGACTAATAAAATAATCTGAATGTGTTAAGCCCATTTACTTATCTACTTTTCTCTCGTACTTAAGTCGCGTCGCCATTAAAATTACAATAACTTTTGATGAAGTGAACCGATTTTATTAAAACTAAAACTAAATGTTATTCAAGGATATGCTTCATGATTTCTTGGTTTCAAGTTTTATCATGAACGCAGTACTTTAGCGTTGATACGTTTTCAAGCATACAGACAGACTGATGGACATAAAAAAGAAAAAAAATTATTCCAAGCTACATGCAATATTTTTTGACAATCATTTAAGAAGTACAGACACGTAGATTTACATTATTATTACATGTATATATAACAGTAAATTGCATTACACAAATAGAGACCTTAAAGAGTATAGCATTAAAACTACAGAATGGAACATGAAATTATTTGAACGATTTAAAAAACAGAGGTAATCTATATGTAATAGCTTTTATACTAGTTATGTTATATAACAATTATTTGACGGTTTTTTTTTAATAAATTTGACTTTGAAACGATATACGATTCACTTTACTACCTTTGAAACCTACGCTAAAAATATCAACAATATCATATGAACACAGCCTCATTGTAACTTATCGATAATTTCATGCATTCAAAGTATCGAAATATTTAAACACTAGCCTGCATAAAGCAACTAAATAAAGAAGTCTCAACCTCAAAAACTCACAATTTTATTGAAAACTGGATTACGAAATTTAATTTCGGCACTCGACTATAAAGTATTCGAAAATATTCGTAATATTAATAAAAAATTATCCACATAAATCTTATTATTTTATCTTTTTAATGCATGGCATAATAACAGTAAAACCTGTTTTTTATAACTTAAACTTATTAGAGGCGTTTCATTAAATTTTAATTAGTTCATTTGGGTGTCTAATTTTTAATTAAGTATTGTGGTGTTGTAAACTTTATTGTTAGTTAACACTGTAATGGATTCTACTAGCGGGTTTTTATAATACCCGGTACTTAATTTGAAATGTTTTAAATTCTATTTTTTTTTTATATACAGTGGTATCTTAGCGCCGCGTTAGCGTTAGGAATATTAGCAGCAGTTGCTTTTATCATCACTAATATACCTTTTTTTGTATCTATGCCGTCTCTTTAAATCCTGAATTAAAATACTGCAAAGTTTTAATACAAATAAGTGTATGAAGTCGTTGACAGAATAGATCCTCGATATATTTAGTCTTTTCTGTATATATTTTAATGTAAACATTGGGTTTAATAAAGTGAACATTTTTCTTCGGGCTATCTTTTTTTATCTAAAAACAGAATCTTACATGAAGTAGTATGACCTGAAATTACGATAAGGCTACCAAACAGTTGATGCAGATGAATAATCAGATCTATGACCTTTATTTTAGAAATTACTACTAATGGCATATATTTAGGTGTTTTATTCAATTATTTTATGACTAAAAAGCTGTAGATACGTCATAAGCGCTTCAACAATAACTCGTTAAAACTTGGCTAACTTTTTGGCGGCACCGTCAATCCGCGTTTGACTAAGCAACATATAACTATTTCATTTTCACCACCGATTTGGGAATATGCCATCTCACTTTCACATTTTATCTAAGACAGCGTGGCGTTACGATGTTACTTTACGTATGTGTGCGCTATCGTCCCATTTGTTTCATCAAAATATCATATAGGTAACGTATTTACAGTTTTTTAGTTGTTATATCATTTTTTTTATTACAAAATGATTAGAGTAAGACAATTGCAAGAAAATCATTTCTCAACACAACACAAAGGAAACGTTTTTTTTTATATCATAGGAGGCAAACGAACATATGGGTCACCTGATGTTAGGTGATCACAGGAAGGGAAGGAGGAAGGGGAAGGGGAAGGTAGATGGGTCTCCGGCTCTCTCACTGACCGAACGAAACGCAACAATGCAAGCACTGTTACTTCACGTCGGTTTTCTGTGAGAGGGTGGTGCTTCCCCGGACGAGCCGACCCATTCGTGCTGAAAACAATAATAGCTTCAGCTTGGCTCTACAACTACTACGTGTTTATATTTTGTTGTTTTTTTTTTTATTTTTATATACATAGCTTCCTAAAAAGAACGACTAACAGACTCGTAATAATTTATAGGCAGAAAATTTAACGCATAAAACTCCCTCGTAGCAAGAACACATTTTCAACAAATAAAGCAATAAACATACGGCACATTAATAAACATTGTTCGCAATATTTTACATGAGCGGATTAAACAAACGCCGTCTATGAGACCTCTGGGAGACGTTTAACCAACTAAGTTTCTACCAAAGAGTATAGATACATTCTTAGTTTCACAGAGAGTCCAAATTTTTCATTTAAATGTTCTGCTTTTATTATATTTTCACAAATGTATAAATAAATCGGAAGTTCTAATGTGTTATTTTAGAGGTTTAGAATTTGTTGAAGCAAATTGTATTTTTATTTCAATTTACCGATAAAATAATGAATAATCCTTATCATAGTACAAATTTAACATACAAGTCTTAGAAATAAAAAATAATTAACATCACACAATACAAAAACATTTTATACATTTTGTTCACTATATATGGGAGAATTATTTGGCATTGAGAATTACAGATATATTTAATACCAAAACTAAAAAATTATAGCCCACGTCAATCTTTTCGACCGCACTGAATTTAGCAACAAGTCCTTACTTAACATAATATAATATCAAGAGTTTAAGCAAAGTTAATATTCTTATAGGACTCTAATATTGTCATTTATTTAAAATATCATATACATATATTTTTATGTATGTATGTATGTATGTATGTATGTATGTATGTATGTATATACGTATAATTCATATATATCTTTACTAAATATAAATAAGTATTATATTATCATAATATGTATTGTATTGATTGATTGTACATTATGCCTCTATAATAACTAGAAAAAAACATTGCTAATTATTAATAAATATTAAAATACAGTGTCCAAAAATTCAATCTTTTTTGTATTAATGAACGAGTTGTTGAGCTGTTATTGGTAAACAAAAAAATTAGTTTACCTTTCCACTCTTTTTTGATTCATTGAATACTATTATTTGCTTCTACGCAGTCAGGTAAACATCTTTAATATATAATACAGAGTTTTATTAAAATAAAATGTAATCAGTGTTTAAATTTAATGACTTATTGTTTAAGTAGAGAATACTTTCTGAATTTTATTCTATGGTGCATGACTGTAGCGCCTTCTTGTTTAGCGTAAAAAGAATATAAAACTGTCTAAAGAGTGTAAAAAAGTACTGCATTGTCTTTAATATCAGGGTTAATGTGCTTGCGAAGTTACAGACAGTCATACATAGCTCCCTGGAGGATTCTTATACAATTTTTTATGTATATATTTAAAAAAAACAAACACATAATGCTACATTTTAACGCTCATTATTTTACACATTTTTGACATGATGTTTTATTTTCTAATTCCTTTTAATTTTTTTTTCTCGAACTGGCTACGCTATTGATCTAGCAAGGTCTTAATAGCTTCACCAGACTACTAAAGCGGGCGCTTAAGGCACTCCGCCGATTCCACTTCTAATTAATAGTCTACGGAAGTTAGAAATACAGTTAACAAATTAAAATGGAACTTGGCAGTACATGTTGCCTTGCAGAGTGATGTTAAGTTATCTAACATATTGATAGAGTGAAACGAATTACAGATAAAGTACATTGCAATGAAAATACCACAATTACTGTCAAGAGATCCGGGTAATACAATTAACTGGTATATGGTGATATTTTTATTCGAATAGTTGCTATATTACTTTAACTTATCTGAAGTCTTTAACCCTTTATTATTCATAGAAATTTACGTATAATGATGGTATAATTATAGTTTACAAAAATACATATATGAATATAAAAATAATGCATTTTTTTTCTCGAACTGACTACGCTATTGACCTAGCAAGGTCTTAACGGCTTCACCGGACTACTTACATAAAATAATGCAATAATATTTCAGATGTTTTTTATATCATATAGGAGGCAAATGAACATGGGGGTAACCTGTTGTTAAGCGATCACCGTCGTCCATAGACTCTACCAACCCCAGAGGAGTCGTTAGTGCATTGCCAGCCAGTGTTTGGGGGAATGGAGAGAAAGGAAAGGGGGAAGGGAGAGGAGGGATCTAATATTGCAATCTAACTTGAATAGAATTTTGCACCGCAATAGTTAAAGTAGAAGAGACAATATCGTTTGTTCTTCCAGGACCGAATTTTTGAATTTTCTATTTAAAACCAAAATATACTTTATTCTATTTGGATCCTGAGAAGGCGCTTATGAACGTCGAAGCTACAACCGAGTCATCGAGAATAACCGGCAAGAAACTCGATCTGGTTTATCTCTTCCTATTATTTTTTTTTTTTGGCCGAGAAGGCAATGGAAGATCTGGAACAAAATATAGAGGTAAGTTTATATCTTTGTTTTCATTTCAACATACAAAATCAACGTAACTGTGGAAAAGGCTAGGAACATTTATAAAATCATATCTTATAAACTGTCATACTGAATACAAAGCTATCTGCAGAGTCATCAAGACTGACTTAATTAATGGTGTTGTGAGCAGGCCTGCTACAATTATGCGATTACTTGTTAAAATCATAGATCACGCTCGAACAAAATTAGCCCATGACCAAGAAGACTGATGTAAAATAAGGGAGACCATAGCTCAGCCGTAACCAGCCATTACATGCTGAAACTGAAACTAGTAGTAATCCTAAAATAAGAATAAAGTTAAATATTACATAATTTGATGAAACAGCAGTTACTTCGTATTGAAAACATTTATGTTACACTAGATTTTGCTCACGGTTTCGCTCGCATTCATGTCAATTTTCATTTTCTGTACCCTGACAATATGTATACAAAATTTCGTGATAATCGTTTGACTTTAGGCGTAAAAACGTAAGGAACAAACAAATCCACTTTCGCATTTATTATATTTTGGATACGATGTCCTATTTTGTAGGTCGTTTTTTTTTGGTTTAAATCAATTGTGTACTATTCGATAAATTTTTAGCTTCACAAATTAATTTTATTTACCTAAGTTGATTCTATGTTGATTTCTAAATTAAATGTTTTATTGCAATCTCATTTTTTCTAACTACAGCAGAAAAAACCAACGACTCACGTTTTACTTCCGTGGGCGTTCTTTTAATACGGAACAGTATATCCGACGTGTTTGTTGCCTACATGGTATTTTGTTGTTATAGGACCACTATTCCAGTTTGACATGACCCGTCGTGTATTAAGGATCTCGGTGAAAACTACCGTCGTAGAAGAAAGAGCGATGGTTGCTACGGATCTTGGGAAATTGGTTGGCTTACATGAGAGCACGCTTCATTTGCCGTGGCTTGGGGCTCCAGCACCCGGCTATTGTTTACGGAAACGGCCAATTATGTCTTTACAACACATTTCTTTATATTTTATGGTGTATTTTTTAATAATGCATCGTTGGAAGATTGTTGTAAAACAGTACTGAAAATTATGGTTTTATTCTCTCTTACCATCATTAGTTATTCTTTTTACTATAGGAGACCATTATTGTTTATGGTAATTTGTATGATTACTAGCTAATGCCCGCGACTCCATACACGCTTTTTAAATTTTAATGTAAATAAAGTAAAACTGTTAGGAAATGTCACAGAAATACTTTATCAAATACATTTCTAGGTACGAAGTACGCACCATCTTCTATTTCGAACTAACTACGCTACTGACCTTACGGACCGTGACAGCTTCATACGGACTACCCAATGCGCACAATATCTAACTTAATTTTACTATAACCTTCGCGTAATTTTATTCAATAAGTTACAATGTTTTTGTAGGTGGTAAAGCCCCGCTGAATCTATTAATAGCTTCAGCATAGATGGATCGGCTCGCCCGGGGTAGTACCACCCTCTCACGGAAACACCGACGTGTAGTAACAGTGCTTGCATTGTTGCGTTTCGTTCGGTCAGTGTGAGCGACGGAGGGTCACCACTCTTTTCTCCTTCCTCTTTCCCCACGAACAAATGCTGGCAAAGCACTTGCGACTCCTCTGGTATTGCTAGTGTCTATGAATGGTCGAAACCACTTAACATCAGGTGACCCACATGTTTCTTTGCCTCCATTGATATATAATGATATATGGTGATCAAATAAACTGCATGTTCATAAATTAAGAACATATTAATATGAGATATATAAAAACTAATAGCATGCCGGGTGAAATCCAAAATATTTGGAACTTCAAACACTATATAACCTCTCATATATAATTTAGTTTTATTAAGAATTTAAAAATATAAGAATAAATCAGTGGTATAACTTTAATATGTTTTAAAATGTGTTTTCATAATTTATATGTAATTTATGATCCAACATATTATTAGAAAGATCTCTTTTCACCTTCAATATACCTCTCATAATGTTGAATTGTAAACAATGAATTAATAATTATTCGTCTGATTAAAATAGAAAAAGAGTTAAAGTCTTAAAATTTTGCATAAGTATAAATAAGGATATTAATTTCTTTATCGATATGTAAACAGTGTTCAGTATTTAACAATTAAAATAATGCTCATTAAGTCAACGTAATATACTCAGACGTTGCTAATGATATAGACATGGTTAATGTATGGACGCGGATGGTAACTAGTACAAAATAGCCTACTAAATTAATCACACAGACAATACAACTGAAACTACATACACGTCCACTCATATATATGTCGGTGGGAAATGGCCTAAACCGATCCTGTTGGCATTTTGTATTTCTTTGTAGAATAAAAATTATAGGTTGATTAATTTCTATTCCTGGTAATTTCATACCTAATTTGACATTCCGTAATTTCGTTCGAAGTCCAACGTGTAATATAAAATGTAATTGAAAAATGGAATCCGATATTTGGGACTTCATCAAACGTGAAATGAAAAGCAATTTCGATAAGAACCCTAATCAGTACAAGGGAGTCCAAAACAGCCGCGAGGTGTAACAACTTTTGCTTAAAGGTACCCAGTGTGAAATTGCAGCGACAATTTACGCGGTAAATTCTTCATGTTGATTGTGGAGTATGTGTTAAGGATTACGAGTTGCTTCTATTGCATATGTATTGTGTTCTAATAAATAAAATTGTAACGAGATTTAGATTGAATTTACATTTCACTAGCTTTTGACCGTTTTTTCGTCCGCGTGGAAAAGTTACTTTGGGCTAGTGCTAGGAAAAAAAAATAGTTTGATTGATTGGTGCTCTGTTCCTATATATATATTTTTTTTTCGTAATGAAATTGCTGTTGACCTGGAAAGGCCTTTACAGCTTCAGAACCATTGAGGCGAGCGCTAAAGGCACTCAGCCGATTTGGGATGTTTGGGTGACTAACTCAAGGGTGCACGGCACACCTGTTTTGTGCAAAAATTGCGACCTATCTGAGCTAACCTAAGCTAAGCTATCTAGGTATACGTATATGAGTTATTGAGACATGCATGTGTACCAAGCATGCGTGCCTCAACAACTCCTATATGTATTTTGTGTCCGATAAATTTCTCTAAACTATATAGGATAGGATAAGGAAAAATAAGGGTAGAACTCCTTGTCGTTTATTTCTTTGAAAAAGAAAAACAGTGTGTAAGCGTGTAGGCGTGCACGTGTAAATAGATGATGTGTGTGATGTTGTAGCAGTGATGTAAGGTTTTGTGTCACTGTTTCGCGTGAGCAGCGTGCTCAAGGGCTCCACGCCGAGGAAACGGACCTAGGCTTGAGCCGCTACCGAGGGGGGCCTAATCTGGTGAGTTCATATACATTTTAGCGTAATGATTAATTATGTACCTATAGCCTGACTCGATAAATGGGCTATGTAACACTTAAAGAATTTTTCAAATCGGACCAGTAGTTCCTGAGATTAACGCGTTCAAGTCAACAAATCAAATCAAATAGCACGCGCTTCCCCCGTTTCCTGTAACACATTTCCATTTCTTTTCTAAAATCACTCCCACAAAAAATATCCAGCAATCTAAATGAGAGATGTTACACATTATTAATTTATTACTATTATTATTGAGATACAAGTAGATATTTTAGAATTGTTGTATGAAACCCGTGTTAAATTAAAACACAAACATCAAAACATTACTCAGTATAAGTTCTTAGCAATTAAAATAATTAAGCTCGTGTAATCATAATTTACTTTTTGTAAGGAAATTACTGAGGTTTGATAAAAATACTTCGGTTTCATGATCTACAATTATTACGAGATTTAGCCGTAAGCAACTAAATAAATGTTTAGTTATAAAGCGATACAACCAACATAACGTGAGCTCGCTGTTTCTTTGGCCTGATTTAGGGATACGTACATTCGAGATGTCTATCATTACTAGAACAGTACATGATAGTCAGTTGTGTGTTATTTACAAAAATTATGTCTTTATTAGACCTATTATCATTATTATATGGTTCACGTGTTTCGGATTATGAGTAAATAATGAGTTCAATAATTCTATAATTGCATAATATACCCTGTATATACTAGCTTAGCCCGCGGCTTCTCGTGTTATGATTTGTCGTATTATCCGTATTCAAATACAACATTCAGGTCATGGTGTTAGGTTGAACTGTTTGCATAGTAATTCGCTGTAACTCCACCTTATGGAGAGTTACAGCACTGACATGCTATTTTATGATTACTAGCTTTTTCCCGCCGTTTTTCTTGCATGAATGAACATTTCGACGGAAGAAACCAGAATTGTCGTAACTTGAAAAATCCAATTTGACATCAGAACCAAAAACTATTTCAAGCTTAATTTTTTTTTTTATATGTAGTGTTAAAACTTGGCAGACAACCAAGATCGTATCGATGAAAAATTTAATTGTAGGAAAGCGAGATCCAGAACATACGAAGCGGTATTATACAAGAATATGGTAAAAAGTAATTAACCCAAAATGCAAGTTATACATTTCCGCTTTCTCTCGTGGATTTTTCCTATCCTTTGAATCAAGACAAACATAGAAAAGACATCTCTTTTCTATATTTGTCTTGATCTATTGAGTAGTTCAAACGTAATAGCGTACCAAATAATCAAACAATCAAATTTATAGTTAGTTGTTATTACATTTTACTCTTTAACTCATCGTAGACAAGGTTGAGAATGGTTGTTTGTCCTTTATATATTTCTAATCGAGGTAATAAAGCTATTAGATTCTGAAACTTAAATGTTCAAAGTGAACTCCCTCTAGGGTTCCCCTTACTTTGATAAAGGTCCAACTCTTTACTTTATCTTCTTGGTTCCGCTCAGATCCCTGTTAATTAGATCCGGTCGTTCTTCAATTATCGGTTAGGAGTGATTGAATATGAATAATTAAAGAACAAGTTTCAGGGATTTAGCATCTTAACTTTGCCCTTTCATTAAATTCTTGATGATTTATTTTTTCTTTGTAAAAAATAATATACAACCGTCATAAGTCCATAACTGTAATAATATAAATAGAAGCAAATTAGCTATTGCATGTTTTAAGAACACTACAAAGTTTTTTTTAGTATTACATTCTACATTTCACTTCTATCATGTGTCTTTGAGGACGCCCTATTTTTTAATAACACCAAAGCTTTTGAATAGTTACTAAACATAAAGTAAAAAACGTCGGTTGACAGAGTAGAAATAAGTCACACTGTTGGACCAAATATGTCTTCTTGAGGGGAAATTATGAGCATAGTCATCGCGCTGGTCTTTTTTAGCTGCCTTTTTTATTTTTCCCCAGCTGTACTAATCTACAAAAACATTTCTTAAGTTAAAGTTTCCCACTGTTATTTCTTTCATCGTCTATCGATATAGTTACCTATTTAAATTAAGTGGCATATATGAATTTCCGGAAAATCGTTGGTACTATTAGGGACCAAATCTGCGGACGTCGAATCCAAAATACTATCGGTTGCAATACTCAAGTATCATGAGGAGATTCATTACATATAAAAAAAAAGTCGAGACAATCATATGGACTTTAAAACAATGGAATAACTGTGCGATAAATAAGTGAGCTAGTTGCCTAATTAAATCAGCTGAGTGCCTCAAGCGCTGGCCTTAGTAGTCCGTTGAATCTGTTGAGGCTTTGCTAAGCCAATAGCGTAGTCATTTTGAAAAAAGAAACTTAACCTATGAATACGTCCGAATAAATATGAAAATATTTATTTGGAAAAAATAATACACATTATTTAAAAAGAATGTATTACATACTATCTCCTCCCATTGCTTCATCTGTGTTAATGTATTCGACGTATCATTGTTAACAGTACTCTTGTTGTCACCCTATATACTTTTTAATATTCTTGACAACATAGGTATATGCAAGGTTGATAACCAAACTTTAAACGTAACAAACAAACAAATTTATATTCGCAATTGTGAAATACAGAGGATAATCACATCGTACAATCATACAACTGACATTCAAACAAAATTAATTCACGTTTTTTTGAAATGAGTACGCTATTTACCCAGCAAGGTCTTAACAGCTTCACCAGACTACTAAGGTGAGCGCTTAAGGCACTCAGCCGATTTTATTTTGGCAACCATCTCAAGGGTGCACGGCACACCTCGGCTTGACTGTTGCCTGTTGCATGCAAAATCGCGACCTATCTTAGCTAACCTAGCTAACTATTCATATATGTATGATTTGTTGAAACGTATATGTGTACCAAGCATACTCGCCTCAACAACCCCTCCATATATTTATTATCGGAAAATTGAGAGTTTTTCTGTTCGATAAGGAAAAAAAAGTAAACCCTTCCACTTTCATGTGTAAGCGTGTAGGCGTGCACGTGTGTGGGGGTGATCGTGTAGTGTTGTAGCGGTGATGTATATTTGTGTGTCACTGTATCGCGCAAGCAACGCACTCAAGGGTTCCCTACCGAGGGATCGAACCTAGGCTTGAGCCGCTGCCGTGAGAGGCCTAATCGGGTTAATTAATTAACGTGTAATATATTTTACTTCGAGGTTGTGAAAAATATTTAATATTCGTTACACAAAAGATATTGTTTTTGTATCTTGAATTTCGCTTAGAAAATTATTAAAGGTAGTATTTATTAAATGTTAAAATTTCTATAAAATGGTATTTAAAAAAAATACACTGAATTACAAGGGCTCTTAAGACTAATTCTGTATTCGAGAGAGCAAAGAAATCGTTGATAATTTTAAGCGCTCATTACCTCTGCCCTGTTTCTTTAAAAGCTTGCTTAATAATTAATTCGAAGACGCCCATGATAAAAAGCGGAATAAATCGCGATTCTCGTTGTTAATGCAAGTCGTGATCCGGCTCCTTAAATAAATATTCAAAACATAATTTCAAATGCTCTGTGATTGGTAGATTCGGTATTAATGTGCGTTGTATATTTTATAAATTAAATATGAGAAGAAACATTTGAACAGGACCATTTAATTGTAAAGTTTATATTCAAATTATTAAACAATGATTTATACTTTCATACATACTGAAAATAACTGAATACCATAATTTTACACACAAAAGCAAGTCCTGCACGAAGATCTAACCCATGTTGTTTCGGCTCAAAAACAGAGTTTATTGTATCTAATACAATCAGCAGTCATCATTTTCCATTTGACAATAACAACGGATACAGAAATGAGTAAAAAAAACTACACGAAATGCGATATCTTGACTTGAAATATCAATTTTAGTTGTAATATTTTCTTATTCGATTCCTAAAAAAATCTATTTACTTCGTTTACTTTAATGTTCATTTTCTCAAAAAAAAAAAAAACCTTATGATTTTAGGTAACTGACCACAAAGTGAATAAATATACTCTCTTCACAAAAACACTGATAAAACCTGTAATAAAAACAAAATATATATCACGTGTGTATCCTTCTGAAAATGATTACTTTACTAGAGTCTTACCACACTATACAAAAGTTGGTTTCAATATTATGTTCCACGTAAATACGGAATATTTGATAATACACTTGTATATGGTTATTTAACAAAATGAATCTAAATAAAGTCGGAAACAATTTCAGCTTTAGAGGTAGCCAGTTGACCCGCTTTACACACATTATCGGTAATAGGTAAAGTTGGGCTTTACAAACTCTCTAAAACCTAGTTTATACTGTTCAGATGTTTGCCGACTGGACTCCTAGTACCTCCCCTTTCACACCGACGTAGTAACGAAGCACCACATGAGTGATGTTGACGCGAGTAGCCTTTGACTCTTGAGTCGTTCAAACGTCCATCTCGCCTGGGGCACAGAGTTATCTATAGTTTTATTATCAATAAAAAATGTATTCCGTATTAATTGTATAGTATTTTAACTCTATTGTATACTGCTATGCGAATTATGAACGACAATCTAATAGAAATCCAACAAATTCTGAGCAACCAAAGTACAATAATACACATTAATAATAATTGTCACATCTGCCTACGATTATAGTAAATGGGATATATAATAACCAGTGAATACAATATACTAAGAATATTGCATATCACATAATCAGCTGGACACAATTATCCACAAAGTAAAATAAAAATTCTCGACTATAAATCGTGGTCGCATCAACCGTCGAGCTGGCAGAGCCGCCGGCCATAATGATTCATTAAGTGCCTCCCCGGGATTACCTTTTTGTAATTGACCGATGATGCGAGAGCCGTATCACTACTTCTCTTTTACTCGGGGTACAATTTACAAGCGATAAGCGTATTTTATTTACACGGTTGCCTTTTTTTTTTTTTAACGTGGAGAGAAAATCCTCATGGACTGTCAAAGCTCCCGGGGGGAAGCCTGACTTGAGCCGCCCATCCCTGCGTGCGAATCACGCAGGGGTGGGGCCGAAAGCGGCGACTCGAACCGGCTAAAACTCCACGACAACCTACGCCGCACTATGGGGGTGTCCCGAGGTTGCGTGAGCAAGTTCCGCGACACCCCCGGCGGCAGGCGTTCCCCACGCCACACCCGGCCGAGGCTGCATGCCTAGAGTTAGCATTATTTCTTAGCGTTTTTATTCGTTTTATAGCTTTTGGCGTAGAAATATAAAACAATTAAAACATTTCTGTATGAATAACATAGATGATTTTATAACATAAAGTTGCCATTCTGTACAATTAGATGGCGTGGAGAAACAAGTTGGATTGCCTATTCTGAGTTAGAACCAGATATATCTCAGGTAAATGTGTCAGTTTTTAATAATATTATCTTGTCTTTACCCTACCGCAAGGAAATAGTGGTATGTATGAATTTATGTAACATATGAAGTTTCGTTGATAAAAGTAGGAATGAAATTATCACCATCAGCCTATAAGAAACCTTCTGTAAGGCCCTAGATCTCTTCTCGAAGGAAGGTATAGGTATTATAAACGCGTCAGCACACAACGTATTGGTGATTTTTAACTCTGGATGGAATTTGATAGTATATAATATTTATATATATATATATATATAAATAGGTAGTTTTTCTAGTATAATTAACTAAAATTTTTATACATTTTAAAAACTTATATACCCAGTTAAAGATGACTACACGTTATTATGATCAGTTAGTTGTTATATGGAATATTTGGTACATAAAAGGAATAGTATTCGTATTGAAATGAAAATTAAAAAAATAATAATTGAAATGATATTCGCTATCTCTTATAGCTTGTTCCATCACATCACACGCATCGTTCGTTGACCATGACTGCCCGTGACTTTTATAAACTTGTATGATAGAAATAGCGAAACCGTTGAATGCCGTAACTGACTTTATATTGACAGCGAGTGTCAGGTTTTTTGTATAAATTAAATTCAAATATTTAATTTGTTTATTTTGATAGAATTACTAAAAGTTTCGTAACTATGATTATCTTTCGTAATCAAACCTCAGATTCCTCATCCATTTTCAAATCCAGGCCTGGCTTATTACCACCCTTACGCTGGAAACTTGCCGCCAAAGATCTGTAAATATGTAGATGTAATTCAGAACCTAATCTTTGTAGGTTTAGTGAAGTATTATTTACAAAAATTAAGGAGATCAACTTTGCTAAAGCATATTAAAACAAAAACTGCAAATCGAATACTTTTTCATTTTTGCATTAAATTAAACTAGCAATATATTTTATAATACTTTTGACAAATATTCATATAATATCATATAACCTACCGAAAGTTGAATGTTTTTTAATATAACTGAGATATCAAATTTCAATATTAATTCGCAACGCAAACTGATAGTAGTTCATATTTAAAGATACATGAATTCAATGAGACAATACTGAATAAAAACATATATGAAATTAGTTTTATTTTAATGTGAAAATGTCGAGTGTACTGGAGATTTCGGTCTATGCAAATTAGTTCAAGTGACGAGTTAACATCTTCAAAAGTCACTGTTGTACCAAACTAACAACTTGTAAAGTTTGAATAAACAATTCAATACAATGTGGACGACCTTTGTTCCGTTGGTTCTACGTTTATTTGTAACAATATTGTAACGTTATTCTTACTAATATAATAATTGAGAAAATCAGTTTATCTTTTAAGATTTCACGATGTAAATATACGTACAATCATCAGGAAACTTTGCATTATCATGAGTATAGAAAAGGACACGGAGTACATTTAATTGAGACAAAGGTTATATTATCGCGAGAGGAGCCATAGGCAAAAGCTTGTTTTTGATAATGTGAAGTGAAAAACAATTATGCAGTCCATGTAATGTCACCACACTGATATGATGTTATCAATAGGTTCCTCTTTTTGTGGTGCAGTTCATACTCACACCGTCTTCGTAAAAACCGTATTAAGCAACAGCAAAAAGATAGCCAATATCCGTAAGTATCGACATCAAAATGGAAAATCCAGATAATATCTAGTGACAACTAAACTTCATAGCAAAGCAAGTACGTAATACTAAAATCTTCTCACGAGTAAGTACAGAGAAAGTGTAAATTTTACTTTACATTATGGCTGATATTTATATAATTGTTTTTATAGCGTTTTTTATGCCATACAGGAGACAAACGAACAGGTGGGTCACCGCATATTAAACGATCACCACCGTCCATAGACACTAGCAACACCAGGGGAGTTGCAAACACGTTGCCAGCCTGTGTTTTGGGGGGATGGAGGAAATGGGTGATGGGGAGAGCAGAGAGAAGCAGGAGAGAACAGGGGACGGGAGAGGATGGGAAACGTGCCTCCGGCGCTCTCACTGACCTAACGAGACGCAACAGTGCAAGCACTGTTACTTCTCGTCGGTTTTCTGTGAGAGGGTGGTACTACCCCGGAAGAGCCGACCCATTAATGCTAAAAACAATAATAGCTTCAGCGTTGCTCTACCACCATTTGTACGACATATAACTTTGTGGTATAATTAAGGATATGATTGTGGTGTCACTGAGATCGAACCAAAAGTTACAACGAAGTATACCGTTTCAACAAGATCTTCATTCAATGTATAATGGTAATACAATGATATATATCTTATGGTATATACATAGTATGTAAGAAAAATGTGATAAACGCCTATATATTAAATATAAAAGTGATGTTTGTTTCAGAAAAATAAATCCCTTTAATTTAGGTACCTTACGATTGTATAAATATGAAAGAATATGGATAACATCGAAAAATTTATAACACAAACTTAATAATTTTCGTTTATCACACAACGCGAAGAACGGAATAAATCCATTAAACTTACCACCGGAGCATAAATTGAAACATCAAATACGTTTAATCTCCTACACCGTAATGCTTTTTATTCTACAATGCGTGTGTTCATATCGACTCAATAACACAATGTCGGGAAAATGTAGTAAGGTAAGTTGTTTGCGGGCGATCACTGTCGTTTATCGAAGAGTTCTCTGAATTGTAAAAAGTCAGAACGGAATAACATCAATGAAGTTCATACTATTATCTACAAAAGTAAGAATTTGCCTTAAGATATACCCGATTAGGCCTCCCACGGCAGCGGCTCAAGCCTAGGTTCGATCCCTCGGTAGGGAGCTCTTGAGTGCGTTGCTTGCGTGATACAGTGACACACAAATATACATCACTGCTACAAAACTACACGATCACCCCCACACACGTTCATGCCTACACGCTTACACATTAAAGTGGAAGGGTTTACTTTTTTTCCCTTATCGAACTGAAAAACTCTCAATTTTCCATTAATAAATATATGGAGGAGTTGTTGAGGCGTGTATGCTTGGTACACATATACGTTTCAACAACTTATACATATATGAATAGTTAGCTAGATTAGCTAAGATAGATCGCGAATTTGCATGCAACAGGTAACATTCAAGCCGAGGTGTGCCGTGCACCCTTGAGCTGGTTACCAAATAAAATCGGCTGAGTGCCTTAAGCGCTCGCCTTAGTAGTCCGGTGAAGCTGTTAAGACCTTGCTGGGTCAATAGCGTAGTCATTTCGAAAAAAAAAAACCTTAAGATATGAAAAAATACTAGTTAAAAGCAGAAGCTTTGTTTGAATTCGTAAAGATGCCCCTTATTTGTTAAGACGAACTGTGTAAAACCTAATTTGTAATTCTTATTATACATTTTTGTTTACGAATTTTTAAGAATTAAGAAACCTGTCGTCCAATTTAGTGAACTTTTTACACAGTGTTTTACCATCTATAGCCCAAAGAGTTATTTAACCTCTAATAAGATAAAATGCTAACCTTTCAGAAAAGTATTTGATTGAACATTAAAATTCAATTACTCTTAAAGACTGTTTTTAAAGGGAACAATAACTGGACACTGCAAATAATATGGTGCTAATAATAGTGCAAATATACTTTTTAAAGTAAAAACTTTTTTATTGACTTTGAACGGTATTTTTGGCAGGAGACCGATGCGGCGGTGGGGGACGATCTCTCGCTGCCGGGCGTGGTTTCGGCCATGCTCGGCAGCGAGGACGTCTGGGCTGCTGTGGCCTCCTTCTGCGAGACCGTCATCTCACAGAAGGAGGCGGCGGAGAGGGCCCGGGAGGTCGATCCCAGAAGTGGTCCTCTCCGCCAAAGAAGAGCAGCGGGAGGGGCGAGGCGTAATGCCCGTCTCTCCCAAAACCGTCGCCAAACCTGAGGGGATGGGGCGGGGCCCCCCATCTCCTCGTTGCACGGGTGAGGCTGACGAGGGGAGGCTGCTGGTCGTGTACCCAGTAGCCTCTCTATAGTAGGGCGAAGCCTGGCGTACACTCGCCAGGCTGCCGCAGGGGCAGTTTCAGGTCAGTGAGCATGCTCGATCCCTGGCTGCCCCTTCCATGCGGCGGACGGTACACCGTGGGGTTTTAGTCCGTGCGAATCGGACATAACCTACCCTCTCCCCGGGAGGGTAGCGTATCCGTTAGGGATTTCCCCACGTTAATAAAAAAAAAAAAGGAGACCGATTTATAATTTCGCGTCATGGCATGTTAGTAAACATAACCGACGATATTGCACTTACGCGGCTAATATCAGACTAGCGACATGTAGTATAAGAGCCTGTGTACATCTAATATTAATATTTTGCATAGAGATTGTACAGTCCATTATTTGTCGGATGAATTAATAAACTGAATAAAAAAGTATATATGCGGAGGCCAATAGATGTGGAAGAGAAACTAATTATAATAATTTCAATATACAAATTATGAAATGTAAATAATTCATACTTTAATTAATTTAAAATTAAAAAATGAACAGTTATTTCATTGTTTTGAGGTTTCACTTCTCTCGGCAGTCTTTATGACAGCCTTAACGTTTTTTTTTTCTTTTTTTAACTACAATAGTTACATACATGTTATTATAATTAAATTATAATAAACTAGCGGCCCCAATGGACGTTATTCGGGTCTGATAATTAAATAAAACCTTGATAGTTATTTCAGTTTTTGAATTTATCGTGAACAGGCAGACAAACAGACATGGAGCTTTGTTTTATAATATGTAATGATATTAAATACCGTCGTGTTTGAGTCTAAATTGACATAAAAACTACCATCCATACTGTACATTTATTACATCACGTTGTTACGTTCGGCGAAACATCAAAAGTCTCTTTTGAAAATAGTCAATGAGTATACACAGGTTTGATAATAAAATTGTGAAGTACGACATCAAAGGCTACAGTATGCTTTGGAATATTACGCAAAACAAAGAGAAATAATTCTGTACAATGTATAGTATACATATACTAAAAATACGGACTTGGAATATATGTTTTAAAAGATTTGTAATATTTTGAATAAGTTTACTACTGATATATATTAATCGTTTTTTTTTTCGAAATGGCTACGCTATTGACCCAGCAAGGTCTTAACAGCTTCACCGAACTACAGTTTAATCGTCGAAATATGAGAAGTTACTTTAATCAAAGTCCATACTGGATTGATGATTGTTAATGTGTTCAAGTTATCGATAAATATTATCGTAACCTGTGTAAACTGACGTGGTTTTTCGAATTTTGTAAGCAATTCTTTATATATAGATTTCTTCTGTACGTGTGTATGTATGTCAGTGAACTCCTCCTAAACCGCTGGACCGATTATGATAAAATGTTGTGTGTGTGTTCCAGTGGGTTCGAGAATGGTTTAGATTCACGATTGGACCCGGTAGGTGGCGCTGCGGTTGAATTTTAGATTTTTTTTATTATCAAGGCAGGACAACATCCGCCCAGCTCGCTAGTATAAGTATATATGTATATATTTTTATTCTAGCACGGCAAAGTGACTGCACTATGCCTGATGGTAAGCACAGTACAATCCAAAAATAATTGCGACCACCGATTGACACACTGTCCATCGCCGGTCGCCACTATCATGCCGGCCTGTAATAAGCTGGATATGCACAGGCTGATCCCGAAACGCGACCCGTAGAAGCGGATCACTATTACGAGCTTTTTCGCCATGTACATGGTGGTTGCGACCCAGTCGGGCTGTAAAACCCTATCACCCCGCTTGCGCTATTGCCTCGTTCGTTATTCAGCAGGGTGCACCACGTGCAGGTGAGGTTGGCTTGGGTGTCTCAAGTCTTAAGATGTTACTCGACACTCCGTACACCCCTAATTAATGCAAATACAAATATATCAAATGTCACTACCACAAGATCCATACCATAAGATAAAAACAAATGTATAAAATCTTATGAACTTTAAAACAAATAGAGACATAAAAAATCAAATATAAACTTTAAAATATCGCATTCAATTTGTTTATGGGTTCAGATAAGTAAGAAGTGATAAAATACTTTACGAGAAGTATCTTGTTGCAGTTAAATTATCGGTGCAAAAATAATATAAAACTTCTTTATTTAACACTAGCTATCACTCGGGGTTTCACGTGCATTTAATTTGTTATTTTCGAACTAGCGCGTACACAGGTAAGCTTTAACAATTATTTATAAAACATGACCGCAGTGTGAAGACTTTACTATACGCCTGACTCATCTTGCATCTCACCATAGGCATTTACAGTTCGGCCTTTTTCGTTAATATTCACTACTCGTCAAGTGTCGAAATTTCCCTCGAATTAGTTCACGTTACGTTACAAGTATTATGTATACTGATTAACTTTGTTAGTCTAACGGGCTTATATAACTTCATCATACTTTGCGTTAAATAACTTGTAACCTTTCCGATAATAAATATATGGAGGAGTTATTGAGGCGTGTATGCTTGGTACACATATAAGTTTCGACAACTCATACATATATGAATAGTTAGCTAGGTTAGACCTATCTAAATAGGTCGCGATTTTGCATGTAACAGGCAATAGCCAAGCCGAGGTGTGCCGTGCACCCTTGAGCTAGTTGCCCAAATAAAATTGGCTGAGTGCCTTAAGCGCTCGGCTTAATATCAATAGCGTAGTCAGTTCAAAAAAAAACTTGTAACCTGCCTTAACAAAAATGTAATAAGATTTTTTTTAAGTTTAAAAATTTATGTCTCCGTTGATAGTGTGTTAGGTCTCCGCAGCAATAGACGTAGGTTTGAATCTTTGCAGATGAGTCTCAGCTTTCGGTGAAGAAATACATCGTGGTTGTACCACAATATGGTGGACTTTATCTAAGTCCGTTCGGCTAATAACCACCCTCAAACTGAAAATGTGTCATTAAGTATCGGTTCATGTTTTTAGGTAGTTACGTTTGAGGGCTAGTCCATTCTAGGTTTAAAGTGTTCACTTTAGAACAAAACATCATTTAGCATCAGATAAATGGTGATTGTGGTCGAAAGCGAAAACCTATAAACTATATAAAAAGTCCGACTCGTATGACCTCCACACACACGCACGTGCACGCACACATGCTTACACTTAAGTGTTGAGGTTTTATTTTTTCCCTTATCGAACTGAAATCGTGTAGAAAATTATCCGACACAAAATACATATAAGAATTATTGGGTTAAGTATGCCCGGTACAAATACATATTTCAATAACTCATATAAGTATGAACATGTTGCTTAGCTTAGGTTGACTCAGATAGTTCGCGAATTGCATTAGTCGGGCAAGAGCCCAAACCGAGGTGTGCCGTGAAGCCTTGTCAAATAAAATCGGGTGAGTACCTTAAGCGCTCGCCTTAGTAGTCCGGTGAAGCTGTCAAGACCTTTCTAGGTCAATAGCGTAGTCAGTTCGAAATAAAAGTGCGACTGGTGGTTCAAACGTGGTCAAACAAATAATCTCTTGCGCTTTGCATAGTAAGTATATGTTAAATCATAAAATTAACCGTAGTAAAAATGAATATAGTAATTAATTATACAATTAAATACTTGTAAAGTTCAAAGGATAAAATATATAAATCTATATTTATAAAGAACACTAAATATTAAGAATAATTATTCAGTAATGCAGTAAGAGGCATAAAGGTAGTCGTAAAAATCGCATTTGAGGCTCATGCGTGTATCGAGTCTAATTGAGACATTTTGACCGGCCCATAGTGTTTATAATGTGTAGAAATGCGTAAAATTGAATATAATATTTATACATCTTAAAAATAAATGGTTTATTTAATATGAACAAAATATATTTCGTTAAAATATTGCCAAAGTAATTCGTGGAGAATGAAGCTAGAGTGAAGCATAGAAAACTATTGCAAGGGAATTTATAAAACTTAGTAAGAAGCTTAATACGATAACTCACTTGTAAATAATTTAATTATTTTATCTGGTTTAGGATCTACAACATATTATTAACAATTCTATATTAAAAATATATCTATTAAAATAATATATTCGTAATAAAAAGTTATGTATACGTCTAGTAATCATTATTCATTTTGTGGGTCAATTTATTTTATATACCTACATAAAAAATAGTAACTTGTCTATTAATTTAACAATTAGTGCATTTTATAATTGAATTATTTAAGGATTTCGTAGAGAAAACTCGTAATGGCATAAAATCACCAAAGTAAACTTAATTCGTATTTAGTAAAGAGTAAAAAAATAATTTTAATTATAATATAGATCTATTTACACCAGACAGTCGTATTTAGCGTATTTATAATGTAATGTTTGATAAAAAATACACAATACTCATTTTATTTATCTTAAGGTCAAAAAATATTTATACTATTACATAAATGTAGGTATTCTACAATAAATACATGTACAATAAAATAAACCGGATTCCAATGTTTTACAACGTGCACTCTGTTTTAGTTTTTATTACCAAATATATTTTTTCGATTGACTACAATTCAAACAAAAAAAAATTACCAAGTTATAACTTTATAGTTTATTTCGACCTAAGTAGTTTAAATTAATTGATTCGAACATGATGATTATTATGGCGTGGTATAATAACTGTAGCTGTCTAAATTTTCGTTAACACTATTCAAGAAACAAGACGGAATTATTAGACGCATATAAATTCCTCAGTAAATACATACGATGCATTGGTCACGCCGATTATGAATTTGTCATGCTGCGACACGCTGCGTTATATCGTTATGTGTGTAAACTCTTTTATATTGTGAGGTTATGTATTGTTTATATTGTGCCCGGAAGGTGGTTCGTTAGTTTGTTATTGTATATATAGGAAATTATTAACCACTTATAATTTAGTTTTTAATCAATAGGTTTATAGGAAACTCGTTGTCTATTGCTCCTATTCGCATTACTTATTAATTTTTAAATGGATTTTTTTAAGTGTGTTATCGCAACGTATTTTGTAGAATCTTTTTAAAACACCTCAATATGTAATTTTTAAACTTATTCTCATATTTTAATTCGAAATAAAATCAGTTTTATTGTTCTTCAGAAAAATGAAATAATAGCTCTTTTGTTAACACGAGAGTTTTTAGAGCCGACCAGACCAAAAGAACTGGGTTAGCATCTTCTGGAAAAATAATACTGCTGATTTCTCGTACATTTAATAATAAAATTGTAATATATGAGTCATAGACACAACCGACTGATGTGTATTATAGAATAACAGTGTATTGTTTTATTTCGAATTTAAATATATCAATGAGTTTTAAGTATTACTCATTGATGCATATAAAAAAAGAATTTATAAGAAAAGGTGGCGTCAAAAAGGCACATGTAGCATGCACAACATGTTGCGTTATTTTCGAATTGTGAACGGAGATGAACCGTCAAGCCCGGGTCCGTGACGCTCTATCGTTCAAATTCAAATCCAATAACACTTTTTTATTATTATGCGTTACAATAATAAAATTCTATTATAATATGATGTATGTTTTGTATGTTATTTAATATTTCACGTGTATATATCGTATGTTTAATGCTAGTATCCTTTGGTTTTAAGTACACATTTTTTTTTGTAATGACTATCTATGGCTTGTAATAAATAATTACGTTATAGTATTTCAACATCTACACATAAAAATTTTACCTAAATGCCTTCCAAATAACTCTCCCCGACCAAAGGAACCTAGTTAGGTGGGGCAAAGCCTCTGAAAAATCTTCCTATTCTTGTAGAGAGGCGATGGCTGTACCTAGGCACATACATACTGATGGGATGCAGGGTGCTCCTTAATGGGGGTCACTACTCACATCGTCACGACAGAGTCCTTCATATTATACGTGAAGCCATAAGTCTTTCAGTAGGTAGAGCTCAAAAAGGATTGACCACAATCAAAACACAAATCAACTTTATAAAGGAAGGCTCAAAAAATCCTAAGAACAAGCCTTATTCAATCCTTAGTGCTTACCAGAATAGGCATCCCTCGGCAGCCCTTGAGTACGCTGCTCCCGCGATACAGTGACACAAAACCTTACATCACTGCTACAACATCATACACATCACCTATACACACGTGCACGCCTACACGTTTACACGCTGTTTTTCTTTTTCAGAGAAATAAATGACAAAGAGTTCTACCCTTATTTTTCCCTATCCTATCCTATATAGTTTTCCTATCCTATATAGTTTAGAAAAAAAATTCTGACACCAAATACATATAGGAGTTGTAGAGGCATGCATGCTTGGTACTCATGCATGTTTCAATAACTCATATACGTATATCTAGATAGCTTAGCGTAGGTTAGCTCAAATAGATAGCGATTTTTGCACAAAACAGGCGACAGCCCAAGCCGAGGTGTGCCATGCACCCTTGAGTTAGTCGCCCAAGAGCATCCCAAATTGGCTGAGTACCTTCAACGCTCGCCTCGGTAGTTCGGTGAAGCTGTAAAGACCTTTCCAGGTCAACAGCGTTTTCAATTCGAAAAAAAAAAAATCCTTAGTGCAGCGCCCGATTTCTACTATTTTAATGGACACGTATGAAAAGCACTACAAAATCTCAGAAGATGTATGCGTTTCGCCATCCAGACCGGACATATTTCTCTATTCCAGACATACAAAGCGCGTGGTACTTGTCGAGCTTACCCTTCCGTGGGAAACTAATATTCCTAAAGACCACAAGATGAAGCTGGACAGGTATCATGACTTAGTCAAAGAGTTGACTAAAAACGTCTATAGAGTTAATCTATATGCCGTAAAAGTGGGAGAGAAGCACGAGTGGTTAAGGTGAGTGTTAATGTATATTCGAAAGGGGCCCCTTAAACCTACATCCATGTCACAAGTCTCTGGAACTACTCGGAGTTTCTCTCGTTGCTACGCGATGGACCCAGCACCCGCATGGTGAATCCATGGTATGCTAAGTAGTACGTCTCTCTTACAATATCTTCTCCATGGAAAAATATTTGGACATATTAACTTGTACGGTACATAAATTGCTGGAGAAACACTTCTAGGATTTATCAATCTCAAATATACTATATATCAACATCAATTTACAATACCAATCCGTCATTTGATTTGGCAAGTCGGGGAAGAAGACCGAAATAGTCGGCTAGGTTCAGCTTCGTGTAGCGCTATCTATCTCTGTCTGTCATGGACATTGCACTGTACTATAGAGAGTGTGATTTGCAAAACCGGTGCAAGCACATCTTAGTCGAACTCATCCTCTTTCTTGATATGCCAAAATAAATAGCGAGTCTTGTATAATATTTCAAGTTTTCTGCGACAAAGCTTTTTCAAATATGTGAGAAAATTTATTTTGATAAGTTAGTTTTAATTGATAGTTGTTTGTCATAGTCATGTTTTTTGACTAGTTAAAAATAATCTGTTTACTATCTAACCATGATCTTTGTACATCTGTACCTAGGCAATAAAAGTTAAATCTCGCATTTTGTTTACCACTAAAATTGCATCGTAAAGTTTTATTACGCAGGATTTCGGAAAGCAATGAAATAACGGACTTCTCTCATACGTGTTTGATGCAACCTTTACCGGGATTACTCCACCCGGTATTGTCCAAGATGGCCACGCCACTGTTTGCTACTTTTTCTCTTTGACAACGCTTTACCAACCGTTAGAATATATAAAAATCATAATTCGAATGTCGAAGCCGACATAATAAGGTCCAGAAATGCAACGATCGAACCTTTTTGGACGGAATAAATAAATTTGTCGAGGAACGATATAAAATTATACGATCCCGGTATTTGAAAACATAAGTCGAATCGTTATTGGTTTGTGTCGACGTCCTGTTGAGCATTACTCGTATAAATTTAATACCCTTATTAGTTTGGCTTTCAAAACACGTAAACACGAGTTGAAATGGTTTATTGCCAGCATAAAATTTTGTATTTTTTTTTCGCTCAGATCAGCAAATCGATGTGTTTATTACCATATTGTGACTGAATTTTATAATTCTGATATATATTAGTACTAGCTTAATATTAATATATATTTGAGGTACCTCTCAGCAACAATATTTTTTTCTGTATAAATGTTTATGCAAGATTTAGTGTAAATAACATCTTAAATTCCTATTTAAAATATTAGTAAAGACGAGGTATATAGTCTAAGTAAGATACTTACATTGCGTTATACACACCAACACTTACGGGAAGGTTTATAGCCTTAAAATGTTACGGTAAACCTTTCATGTACTTAATTCAATACTGATCATTAACAGCGAGTCCTTGTACAGTTGTCGAACCGTAGAGAACCATAGAGAAAAACTTTTCCACTTTTGTTTTTTGATAGCACTACAGCTCATCAATAGCTTCAAAATAGAATGATGAAAATGGGCTGAAAACAGCGGAAGAATATGTACCGTTTCCTTATTACCTATTTATATATAGTCATAGTAACAAGATCATATGGTATATGGTAGCAGTCCTAGTAAGAGTATATTTACTATATCAACAATTTATATACTGTATCTTCAACTAAAGTTATACCTTATTTTGATATTAAGTTTTTTAATCGTGGTATGATTTGGCTGAAAACCAGCGCCGTTTTCAAAAACGGCAATACGCTGACGCCAGGCCTCATTACCATAGTTTTACATGTTTTATATTTAAAAGTTTTTTTTTGTAAAACTGTATTTAGCTATGACAATAAAAATCTTTCTTTCTTTCTTCTATTTGAATACTTGAATTGTCTGTTGCTTTTCAATTTGTTTTATTTTATTTCATTTTATTATAACGTCGAACTTTATTTTAACTTAATCTTACTGGTTAATTATCATTCGTTTATTTGATTTTATTTACTGCCCAAAAATTTAAATGAATACTTCATCCGTGGGTGGTGAAGCGGATTCTTCTCTAAGATTGTTTTGTAGCTGGTAGAGCCACGCTGAAGCTATTATTGGTTTTCGCATGAATGGGTCGGCTCGTCTGGGGTAGCACTACCCTCTCACAGAAAACCTACGTGAAGTAACCATGCTTGCATTGTCGCATTTCGTTCGGTCAGTGAGAGCGCCGGAGACACATCTCTCCTCCCCTCTCCTCTCCTCCCCTCTCCTCTCCTCCCCTCTCCTCTCCTACCCTCTCCTCTCCTCCCCTCTCCTCTCCCTTCCCCTTTCCCTATCTCTCGAATCACCCAAACACAGGCTGGCAACACACTTGCGACTCCTCTGAGGTTGCTAGTGTCTATGGACGGCGGTGATCGCTTAACAACAGGTGACCCACATGTTCGTTTGCCTCCTATCATCATTACATAGTATAAAACAAAGTTCTTCGCCCGGATGGATTCTCCGAAACTTTTGTACCGATTTTCACGAGACTTTTCCTAACAGTTAACTGTAGTTATAACTGTTCTTTAAGGAAAGCCCAGGATACTACTCATTAGGGTGGCCTCGCGGTATTCTAGCGAGACGGACGTGTTTGCGCTCGCTCCGTATCGTTAGATTCATCGCAGTAGTGTAGGTGCACTTATGAATAGCTAGGGTGGAAAAAAAAAAGTTGGTCTTTGGTTTTGCGTCGTTTATGGATGGTTTTCGGTGTTGTTTTCGAACTTTTTTGTTGACCTGGCGTGATTACGGATTTTGGACTTGTTCTATCACCTGACTTGGCTTGTTTTGAACTTTGGCGTGGATTTATTCTTTTTTCGACTTGGCTTCGTTTTTTGGACTGTTTTCTTGCGTTTTGCTTCGATTTGGCGCGTCTGTCGGATTTTGGGTTGCTGCCTCATGGTCGCTGTGTGACCTTTTGATCACCAGTGCACCATGAGTGCAAAAAAGGGTACGAAAACCAGGCTTAGGGGTGTCAGCGGAATGGGGAAGATCGTTGACTCCTCTGATACAGAGGTGGAGGACGGTACGGCTCCTAAAGTGAGAACGCGCGGTAGGGGATCTGCCCGGATGCGCGGAAGTGGTCGTGGGCTTATGGGGGAGGCCGACGGGTCATTTGACCGGGCCTTGGCTGGTGGCGTGGCAAATGCGGGGTCGGTTCCCGGCTCTGCTGCTGGCTCCGTGCCTAGCTCCGAGGTGGAGTCAGAGGGGGTGGAGGAGGACCTCATGGACGCCCAGAGGTTGAAGGCGCTCGCTGGCTCGCAGATCACTTGCATCTACGAGACAGTGAGAAAGTCGACCAACCTGCAGGGCCGTTGCAGGGGGGCGTTGAAAACCGCTGCCAGAACCCTGCAGGAGATCGTCGAGTCGCTAGCTGAGCGAACCGAGGGGGAGGAGAACCGCAAACTCCAAAGGGAGTCGAAGACCCTCCGCCGTCGGATTGATGATTTGGAGGCGGAGGTCTTGGCGTGGCGGCGAGAGGATAACGCCAAAAAGGTGATGCCCCCACCTCCGCCCCCCATGCCGACACCTGTGGAGCTTGAGTGGCGGCAGGCCCTCACTGAGGCTGTAGATACTCTCCGCACGTCGTTCGGCAACATGCTGAACTCTCTCTGACTCTCCTCGTCCGTCCCTGACCGGTGAGAAGAAGAAGGGCGGAACGAAGAGTGCGGCAAAGCCGGCCGTGGATAGGGCACCTCTGGCACCCGTGGTGGCCCCATTGGGTCTCAACTGGGCCGAGCTACCGGTCACAGCGGTGGTTACCGATGGGGCGGCGTGGTCCACAGTAGTGGGCCGCAAAAAGAAGGCGGCCAGGGCCCAGGTCGCGGCGCCAATGGCCCCGACTGTGGCCGCTAAAGCCCCGCCTGCCAGGCCGAAGTTGCCTCCCGCCCCCCAATCGGCTGCGGTCATTGTGACCTTACAGGACACCGCAGCCAGCAAGGGGGTTGGCTATAGAGAGGTAATGACCAAGGCGCGTGAGCACGTCGTCCTGCCCAACATGGGCATCGGCGACGTGCGGGTGAGGCCGACGGCTACGGGGGCCCGTAAAATCGAGCTGCCGGGCCAGAGCAAGGAGAAGGCCACTGAACTGGCCCGGGAGCTCGAGGTGGCGCTGGCCGGAGTCGCCACGGTCGCCGTTCCCACAAAAAAGGCGGACATTCGAATCGTCGGTCTTGACGATTCGGTGTCCAGGGAAGAGGTATTGGCGGTCGTGGCGGCTAAGGCCGACTGTAAGGCGAAGGCCATCAAGGTCGGAGAGATCAGAAGGAATTGGGGAGGGGTCGGTGCAGTGCACATGACGCTCCCCGTGGAGGCCGCCAGGAAGCTTGTGGAGGCTGGCAAGCTCCTGGTCGGGTGGAGCGTCGTGCGCGTCCATCTGCTGGAGGAGATATCCATGCGGTGCTTCAAATGCATGGGCTTGGGGCACACCCGCCCCCTGTGCCCCCTCCTCCTCCAGCAGAGGAGAGGGTTGCTACCGCTGTGGCGCAGCGGGCCACAAAGTGGCCGAATGCAAGGCGGAGGCGGCCCGCTGCGCCATATGCGCGGACGCCGGGAGGCCCTCGGGCCATGAAATGGGGAGCCGCAACTGTCGGCCCCCCACCACGAAGGGAAGGGACCCCCTCGCTGTGGGCCCTAGGGTGGCCGCCGCCAGGCAGGAGGAAACTGCTATGGTCCACTAATGGAGCACACCATACCAGTTTCCTCCAGGTGAACCTCAACCACTCCGCCGCTGCACAAGATTTGCTCGTGCAGTCAGTGGCGGAGTGGGGCATCGGGCTCGCGGTCGCCGCGGAGCCGTATTATGTTCCCTCCCAGCCACAGTGGGCTGGGGACCGGAATGGCTCTGTGGCGATGATTGCCAGCCGGGGTTTGCCTCTCCTGGCGGTACGGGAGAGGGGTGATGGGTTTGTGGCAGCCGTCTGGGGGGAGTACGCCATTGTGGGGGTGTACTTCTCCCCTAACAGGCCCCTGTGGGAGTTCGAGGCGTTCCTTGGCTCTCTGCAGGGAGCTGTGAGGCGGCTGTCGCCCACCAAGACAAACGGGCGGTGTACTGGTGGTCGCCGGAGATCGCCGATCTCCGGGCGGCCTGTACCGTGGCCCGGCGGCTATTCGGGCGCAGCCGCCGACGGCGGCACCGGGACCCCGAGGCGGAGGCCCAGCTGTATGGCAGTTATAGGGAGTGCAGGAAGACCCTGCAGGCTGCCATCAGCCGGGCAAAGGAAGCGGCATGGGAAGAGCTGCTGCAGACGCTGGAGGGGGATCCTTGGGGGCGCCCGTATCGGATCGTACGCAATAAGTTGCGATCCTGGGCGCCTCCGGTGACGGAGTCCCTCCTGCTGGAGATGGTGGCGAGGGTCGTGGGAGAGTTATTCCCCGACCCTCCGCCGCTCTCGGCTCTTCCCATGCCTCCGCCTCCGGCGGAAATTGAGGAAGTGTCGGATAGTCCTCCCTAAATCACGGAGCGGGAGATGGGGAGGGCTGTTGAACGCCTCCTCAACCGGCGGAGAGCGCCCGGCCCTGATGGGGTCCCGGGCCAAGTGCTCGGCCTTGCGCTGGGCCATCTTGGAAATTTGTCAGAACTTATTCATCTCGCTTTATAGGTATACAAAAATCACTGTTTGTATGTTTGTCCTCTATGCATTCAAAAAGTACTGATCAGGTTGTGATAATAATTTAGTAGAGTACTCTGGAGACACCGAGAGACAATCTATATACGGAGACGTTTTTTTTTATATTAATGACATTGTTTGCCTTAAAGAATGAGAGAGTTTTTGTTGTTATTGAAACTTTTGACACTACATTTCAATATTATTTTGACATATTTAATCGAATATAAATAATTCTTCAGCTTCCGAATTAGTCATATTAGGTCAAAATGACTTACGCTAAGTTTTTTTTTTTTTTTTTATTTCGCGTCATTCTGTAGTGACATTTGTGTACCGTATGCTCGCAATAATATATTAATTTATATGACAATGTGAGACATTATATAATATGTATATCGTTTTAATCTACAATCATATTATAAAGAGGTAATAAATAAATACCTTTCTTTATATTCCACCTACACATCTGAAGTAGTCGCTATAATAGAAGCTATCATATTGACAAATTTTCTGAGTTGCTTAGAAACTATTCGGCATAGTTCGATTTTTTCTTAAGTACTCAGTTATCATAATTATCAAACTAAATTTGTATCACTTCATTGTTTAGGAATTTATGTAGTTCTGACATGGATACCAAGACATAGTGGGATCTAGGGTACCGAAGCTGTTGATCTCCTTGCTTAAGAAGCTATCTAGACGATATTTTGACCACTATAATACATGTGTTCAGGATTTTTCCAAACAAGATTGATCTGTTTGCATCATAGAACTCAAACTGGAATATATCTAGCCAAATTATTGGCAAATCATATGCTTCCATTCAGGATAACATTCCTGGTATTATAAGTTTCGCGACTGTTGCAAGATATCTATAAGCTAAGGATCTATTTGTAGAGGTATGTTCTCCAGTCCATCTTGCAAAGCTCAGAATCAGAGATAAATCAGTATGTGAATTTGGGTTGTATGAAGGCACTCTAGAACAAATTTCTTTTAATTGCCCTAATTTAGTGTATTGTATGATGTTTTACCTAACAATATAGTACATCTGTCTGATTTTAACCACTTCTTTCGTCAATACTCTGCGTAATTGTATATGCCGTAACAAAATGAAACTTTAACATAACACATATATGTTTATTAAAGGCATGATGGCTTTAAGTGTTGTGTTTGTCTTAGCGTATTTACTGAAATACGCTAAGTGGCCCAATCGGGAAGAACTAGATTATATAATAAAAATTTAATACTACCTATGAAGTGACTTTCCCATGACTGACATGATACTCATAGAATTCGTATCTATAAGATTCCATTATTAAAAAGTTAAAGTTTGTGATGTGGATGACGTTATTAGATACAAATTCCATGTATACCTTACAAATTCTTATTAAAACAAATAGCTAAATCAAACTGAAAATTTCATGGAGATAAAGTTTACTTTTTACAGCATGTTAATTGTTGGAGTTGGTTAGAAGATGGTAAATAAAAACTTTAAACAGGTAAAGTTATTGCGTAGGTGAGGGCCAGAGGAGCAACCCAGAGGATACCGGGAAGACATTTTTTACCAATATATAGGATAGGTTGGATTCAAAATTAGACCGGTAGGTGTCGATACAGTCAAGTTCTAGGTTTTTTAAGATTTTTAAAACTGATATCGGTAATAACCGATTTGGCACACACGAAGTTGCGCGGGTCAGCTAGTATGATATAAAAAAAAGAACTATTTGTTTTTTATGTAATATTTCCTACATGTATTTTTGAGAACAATTTTTCGCTCTGAATAAATAAAAACAAAAAGGAATAATTACTTTTTTCCGAATAAAAGGTTTCTTTCTCCTTTTTTGTATCCTTGACAACATCTACGCAAAATTTCTTATGATGATCTGTTAAGTCATGAAAGTATGAAAATATAACAAAAAATAAATAGAAAAGCAAATTCACTTTCTCAGTTAGAACTAGTTAGGATTATTGTTATTCTTTTAAAGCAAAAAAAAAAAGAAACTCGACTAGTCCCAGATGCTTAGTCCGGTTATTTCTCGGGCAATTAAACCCGCGATTTATCGCAAATCGAATGGCAGAGTCTCCTCGAGACCGTTACGTTCCTATAGCAATATGCAGTAACCATTGATTTGCCATTTCAGTTCTTTTTTCTCCTAGGATCACTTAGCAAATAATCGTTTCGAGAAATAAAAACGGAAGTAATGAGATTCTAATGTACTGTACTGAATAGTCTATACTTATAATACAATGAGAGAGCATATTTTGTACGTTTGTTCATGTAAGGAAAGTAAACTCCAGAATTATTGCACCAATTTGATAAATTCTTCCATTATTTGGACATTTTTTTCCCCAACTGACTACGCTATTGACCTAGCAAGGTCTTAGCAGCTTCACCGGACTACTCCATTATTTGGACATTTGACCAAGCCATGCTATGGTTCAGTTATGACTTATTGAATTAAAACTATAAATAACTATTTTCAAAATTAAAACATGGCGTTATCTATGAGATATCTCTAATAGCCGATTCTACAGTTTTCCGTCAACAAACTAGTTTAAAGCGCCATCTGTTCGAAACTGATGAAACTTAGAATTACAATAATAATCAACATTGACAAACATTTCATTTATAATTAAAATTATTGAGACCATTTATTGAAATATAAATTATGTTATCTTACAAGTTGGACCAATTTATACAAATGCTAACTTTGATAAAGATCGGTTGAGTAGTTTTGGAATTCATCGTCGACAAATATCATGACACTGTTTTTTTATATTTAAGGAAAGATATAGGAACCGCGTAAAGTGATTATATTTATTTGCTAGTAGCTGTGCATTTTCCGTTATTCTGTCATTAGCTTATTAGTTAATCCTATCCAAAAAAATATGAATAAATTTTTTTACCAATAAAATCTACAAACAGGTCATCATAACAACATATATTCAGTTTACTAAGGATAAATACAGTGACCGTTTTTATAAAAAAAATGGGTGTACTTATGTACACGCGTTAGAAATTATACATCTTTGGCGTAACAAGACAAAAATATTTTCAAAAATTTTATCTTTCCCCTTATTCTACGTTTGTAGGAAAAACGACACAATAGAAAAAAAGGTATTTAATACATTAAAAGTTTTAATACAAATAAATACAAACAACAAATACAAAGAAACAAAATGTTGACTATAGTCAACTTGAGGTTGTCAGTTTTTCATGACCATGTGCGCGGACATCGTAAAATTTAATCTCATCATTTTTCCCTAACGCGCCGAAAAAAGTATAACTTAAAAAAATGTTTTTACCAAAAAAATCAAACAAAAGACGAGTAGTCTGATAGATGTGCTATCGTATCGTATGGTATCGTATCCTTGTAAATGATCCGGAACTTTCCGCAAAATGTGGCGGTAAAAGCATGGCATCGTGGTAGGGTCTTTTCTATGCATACCCGGGTACCACAATTATATTGATTCTGTTGCCTAGCATTAATTGGTGTGATTTGGCAGCTGCGTTTGAGAGCGAGTTCCTCAAAGCTTGGTATATTCAAGATCTTGGACCACAAAGTAATTTAAAAGGTTAAAACCTAGACGGTGTTATCACAAAAAAATTAAATATGCATTAAATAGTTGCTTTAAAAAGGTTTCGTACTAAATGCACCGCATTCTCACGAGGTAAGTTCACGTTATCCTTTTATCGCAAGTCTAACCTAACCTAACCAAAGCGAGACGAACGAGCAAGATGGCGAACGTTCAGGGAGCGCGGTATATTTAAAACGTAACCGTTTTAAAGCAAGTGTTTAATACATATTTAACTTTTTTATAATAACTCTTTTAAAGTATTTAAAAAGTACCTATTTTTGTATAAGACGTAAACGAAATCATTATGTGGCCGCAACAGACAATTTAACTGATCGCTAACGGCTTGATGGTAATAAAACCTCACTGATTTAGCACCAACAGCTGATTCATTGTAAACAAGTTGTAAAAGTTTTTGTGATCAATACGATTTTGTTAAACTGAATGTTGAGCTAATATTTCGTATAATTTTATGGTTAATACTTGACTTTATTGAATAGTTAAACAGTAATTACAGTAGGAATAGAGTATTTATTAGGTCTTTTTGTATGAGACGTTTTGTATGAAAAAATTTAAATGGTTTTTTTTCATGAATTTTTTATTTGTATTAATCGAAGTAAGCACCCATGTAATCAATTCATCTTTGCCAACGCAGTGGCAGTTTATTAATGCCCTTCTTAAAGAAATCAGCTGGACGGGAGGCTACAAATTCTTCAAAGGCATTTTGTACTACCTCTCGGGTATTGAATTTTTTTCCCGCCAAGGAGTTATCCAAATTCTGGAAAAAGTAGTAGTCTATAGGCGCAAGGTCTGGTGAGTAGGGCGGTTGACGGAGAACTTGCAACCCCAGTTCTTGCAACTTGGAGACTGTCTGCTGTGCAGTATGAGGTCGCGCGTTGTCGTACAGGAGCAGCAGAGACGAGCGATTGACCAATGTTGGTTGGAGATTTGCCAGCTTCTCCATCATTGTGTTCAGTTGTTCACAGCACACATCTGCAGCAATGCTCACCCCGTTTGGTAAGAAGCTGTGATGAATCACACCAGCGCTAGACCACCGAACAGTGACCCACTTTTCTAGAGGTAAGTTTTCGTTTAGGGCATTGTTTAGGTGCTGTACCAGGATTCAACCAACTTGCTGAGTGCTTGCGGTTATCAAACAGAATTCATTTTTCATCACAGGTAACAATGCGGTTCAAAAGTCCTTCATCTGTGTGTCTGTTGAGCGGTGCAAGATACATCTCCACGCGTACTTCGCTCTGGCGATCATTGAGCTCGTGGGGCACCCATTTGTCAAGCTTTTTTACCTTGCCAATTTGACGCAAATGAACCAATATTGTTTTGACGCTAACGTCGAAAGCTGCTGCTAATTCAGCCGCAGATTGTGTATCATCAGCTTCCACAATCGCCTTTAATTCGTCATTGTCGACCAAAGTCTTCGGACGACCGCGAGGTTCATTTTTCAGCTCAAAATTCCTAGAACGGAAGCAAGCAAACAAATAACAGGTGGTGCGTTGGTTGGTTGTGTTAGCTCCGTAAACGTCGTTGATGTTGCGTGCCGCTTGTGCTGCGTTGTTGCCACGACGGTACTCATATTCCATAATTACTCGAATTTTTAACGTATCCATGATGACAAAAAATATTGAAATGCGATGAAAATGTAACACTAATTAATAAACAAATGACTAAAATTGGAAAAAGAATTCCATGTTTTTAAAATAAAATTAATTTAAAAATTAGAATTCTTAACCAAACAAAAAATATTTTGATTTGAAATGGCCAGTACTGCAGAACGGCAATTTCATAGGTAAAGACCTATATTGATATGCATTTTTGAATGGAAAGTTCCGATCAATAACTTCCGCGCGAAAGAATAAAAAATATTCACACACTCTCATTTAAAATTTTAACAGTTTTATGTAAATATTTACATACTTTACCATCGTCATTTTCTTATCCTTATCCCACATAAGTAAGGTCGGTACAACATGTTTCCTCTTTTCACTCTCCCCTATCAGATGTCATCTCAGTATTCACACCTTTTACACACATATCGTTTTTCACACAATCCATCTATACCTTTTTCGGTCTTCCTCTACTCTTATCACACCATCGACCATCATACTCAAAGCTTCTCTAGTTACATGTTCTTCATCTCTCGTCATGACATGTCCATACCATGCTAACCTATTACTCCTCAACTTATCTGTCACTGGTGCTATTCAAACTTCCTCTGATATATTCATACCTATTCTTGTCCATTCTAGTTACACCATCGACCTTAACATTCGCATCTCTGCCACATGTAATTTTCTCTCATCCGACTCTTTCGTCACCTAGCACTCAAGTGCGTACAACATGACTGGTCTTATAAAAGTTACATACATTATTTACATACTTTACCGTAGGTCCTAAACATATACAGAATAACGAAAAATTTAGAAATGCCTTAAATAAAAATTTCTGAACACCTAATTAAAACAAAACACCATTAATTTTCAGAAATTGGAATTCTTCGTAAATCAATAAAACTATTTTCACATGAATTAATATAAAATAATTTTGGAAGCTAAAGTCCACAATACGAGACCTTGTGATATTTTAAGCATAAAATTACAGCAAAACAAAGTTATCAGAAACCTTTATAAACTTCGTGAATAGTAAAATAAATACTTATATTTTAAGACATTATTAAACATTGTATAAGTGGTTTAGTAAGTTATTAGTATCAAAAAATCTAATGCTAGCTATTTGCCAAAACAGACGATTTCTTTGAAATTTATTAAGTAATATTTGGTACCCGATCTATATATAGAATCCCATATTCTATTAACAAAAGTTTTGCTGAAATAAGTACCTACTAAACAAAACGATATAAAAATATAATAGTGTAAGGATAGATAACATGTATTTATTTACATTAGTAGAATTCTCTTTTTTTTTATGTTTGTTACCTCATAACTTTGGACTGGCCGAACCGATTTTGATGATTCTTTTTTTATTTGAAAGCTAGTGCTTCCCGTGTGGTCCAATTTTTTGGTCCAGTTCTGTCAACGGCATCCAGTGCAAAACCGTATAAGTGTTAAATTTGCATTTAGTGTGTATACGACAAATGACGAATAACTCAATATCATGCCAACCGATTTCGATGATTGCTTTTTTATTGTAAAGAATATTCTTCAAGGGTAGTTTGATGTGAGTTTGGTTAGGTTCTGATTATGGGATCCGTGACAAAGTAACACAACTTTCAAGAAACAAGCCTACTCCTTTCTTAAGGGCCGGCAACGCGTCTGTGATTCCTCTCATGTTGCAGGTATCCATGGGCGACGGTGATCACTTACCATCAGGTGAACCGCATGTTTTAGAAGAAAAAAATTATGTACACTAAAAATGGAAAAATAAAGTAAATTTTCAAAAAAAGTATTAACCGACTTCAATATTAATCAGAGGCATAAAAATAAGGCACTAAAAACCGGAAAATAAATAGTTTATCAAATTAACCAAATTTAATGAAACATATGAATATGTGTGCTACCAAGAGATGTATTGGAAGTCGGTGCCAACCGAAAATCATATCATCTACATCTAGGTACAAAGGCACCGACTTCCAATGCATCTCTTGGTAGCACACATATTCATATGTTTCATTAAATTTGGTTAATTTGATAAACTATTTATTTTCCGGTTTTTAGTGCCTTATTTTTATGCCTCTGATTAATATTGAAGTCGGTTAATACTTTTTTTTGAAAATTTACTTTTTGTAAGTTCGATCTGTGTGGTCATATTATTACTAAGGATGATAAACGAATTATGTTTTAGCCTATTTATTAAGTACTAGCTTTGCCCCCGACTCCGTCCGCCTGAATCCTAGTGTTAAAAAAAATGTGATTAATAAAATCATCTGAATGTACTAAGTCCATTTACTTATCTACTTTTCTCGCGTACTTAAGTCGCGTGGTCATTAAATTTATAATAACTTTTGGTAGAGTGAACCGATTTTAATAAAACCGGGACTAAATGTGACTCCAGGAAATACTTATGATTATAAAGTTTTAGCAAAAACGCAGTACTTTAGCAGTAATACGTGTTTAAGCAAATACACAGATAACCAGACAGACAGACAAACATTTAAAAAAAAGCTTAAAATGTAATTTATTATATTTTTATAGAAACTTGCAACATTTATTTTCACAAAAAACAAAAACCTAAGACAAACACGTTACATTTAAATTCTTATTATATATATATATACAATAGATAATGAAACATATAAATAGATTCCAAAGATTATCACCTATAACCTCTAGCTACCGATCTCATATTTACCTATTTAATTTAGCCGTCCGACATCATCCAATTCATCAGTCATTCCGTACGTTAACCGCACACTAAATTCCCATTAGCCTGCAAAAACATCGATGGATAAAACATCGTGTGTTGTAATCGCTTAGACAAACTCTGCCTCGCATTAATCCTTTCCGAGAGCAAACATATAGCATTAAGTAAATCCGTCAAATAATCCACTAGGAAAAGCCGACAAGTCTCTGTCAACATTCATCGTCTGATTTCCTTAGCAAGCTTCGAAGTTGTAAAGTTGTATTTACGTTTTCACACACATAAAGTAAATGCCCCGTAACCAGAAACCTGAGTGCGAGAAACGGAAATAGCGATTCATCACAAGTTTTAATCTGTTCTACAGTTTGGCCCACTTGCGGTTGCTCACGTACCGGACGAGCGTTTTAAACACTGCGTTAAATTAAACGTTTGAACATATTATCTTATCCGTCTTATTTTTTATTTATATTTTTAATTTTGATCGTCACTTTTTATGGTTAATGTTACACAAATAATGGGCGGGTTATTTTACAATGCACCCTTTAATTATGAGTTAATGATTTTTCTTTAGTGTAATGGCTTAAGAAATTTGTAGTGTCAAAAATTATCATATTTGGATCGATTATTTATGCACGTACATATGAATAAAGTTGATGTATTTGTTATTATTAATCCCTATAACGGCTAAGCCGATTGTTATTAAACTTAATATTATCGTAGATATTTTTAAAAAGCCTCATTAATAATGTAAAAAAAATAAAGAAAAATGTTAAAATATGTAACCTGGAACCACGGAATGAATTATAATATGTACAATAAAAAAAATTAAAAGGACTACCACCAATTAATCTAAATCAGAAAGAATCAAACTATTCATTTTCAAGCAACGGAAATATAGGTACCGGCTGGGTATTAAACAAGCGTCTCGTGATTTACTATTCATTTTAAAGCAGCGAAGATATAGGTACCGGCTGGGTTGTAGTCCAATGAAGCTGTTAAGACCTTGCTAGGTCAATAGCGTAGTCAGTTCGAAAAAAAAAGAAAGTACCGGCTGGGTATTAAACACGCGTCTCGTGATTTAAAACCGCTCGTCTGCAACAAACGAATTTAGCGTGCGGCCAACGCGGATCACCCCTGCAACTGTGAGTACTCGCATATTTCACTAAAATTCCAGTGTAACAAATAACATATTTTTTTACTTTCGTTGCGTGACAACTCGAAACACGCAACACATGATTTTGATTTATTCAGTTATACGACTTTGTTTCGGCAGCCGCCTAATTGGTGTTATTATTGCATAAAAGAGTTTTTGTAGCGATTGTATCGTAATTGAAATTGTTTTGTTGTCAATTTTGTCACTCGGTAGTAAATGAATTGTCTTATATCGATTATTAAACATCATTTAATGGAATAAAATATACGATGTCTCACATTTAAAGAGATTATTAATGGTTAAAAAAGCTTTATATCTCTAACAAAGAAAATAAAAAGTGATGCATTAATCTTTATAATCATAAATCATTCATAATTTTCTATTCTCAATCAGTCTAGGTTTTTTTTTTCAAATTCTGTTTTTTGTTTTACATATTTATATTCAAAATCAATAATACATTGGGAGAGAGAGTTGGTTACAATGTGATAAGAGGTCACAACATTTAGTAGTGCTTTAGGAGCAAGTAAAAGAGTGGGACATGATATTTTCAAAGTCTCTTAAATGCTTTGATATTAATGCCTACGTGATTTGCAAAGGCATCAAATGCTTTGATAGCAAAATCACTATTCATTAGACCCAAAAGGTCGAAGAAATATATACAATTATTACAAAGAATTATATGCCGTAATCTCTTCGAATTAAATCTGCAGCATTGCAGTTAAAATTACATGAATATGACATCTTATGTACTTAATAAAAACGTAAATATAACATATCTATGCTTCTTATTTTATTTTTAATGTTGCAATTGTCTATTATGCTATTTTTACGAAAGCTATATATTATGCTATAGGCTATTATTGTCTTATTTTGCTTAATAAATTGATAACTTATCACACGAAATCTGTTTGATATTCTCACGTAAACACAGATTTCAACTTTAATAATGAACTTAAAGATTGTTGATAGTATCAAAGGGCTTATTAACTCAGTTCAAATGTGTGTATTGTAAATAAAAAAAAATACAGTGACTATAAACAGTTCTCTGCCACGTCTGTTTGTCTGT
>JACEII010000011.1:8544577-8558998 GCA_014332785.1 Antheraea mylitta | reverse complement strand
ACTTGTATTAAAACCTTTTTATACTCCATTGTATTAAAGAAAAATATATGAACACCGTATCGAAGCGTCAGACATCGCGCCGAAGCATCGTCAACTGTCACTTGCTTAAAACTATTGTCTAAGAGTTATAAACTGTTTCGAAAACGTATTTTAAATATATTTCCAATATATTTTTATAAATAATCTCTGTACTACTCACAACATAGTACCTATCACCTTTTGATAATTTATCCATGTTGATATGTTTCTATTATAGATTATTCTAAATTGTTACACTAAATATTTGACATTAAATTTATATCGTGTATTTGTCACACTTGATATTGGTGAAAATACCTACATAGGCAGAGGCCATACCGGAAAGAATCAATCAAGCCAGTTTTATATATTATATTCATCCGAACAACCGGCTACTTGGCTGCCGGTAAGAGTTGTGTTTATTTGTGTATATCCGTACCTTTACAGACAAAAATATTGATTTTTAAAATTTAGGATGTATTTTCTCACTAACTTTGAAACGTTATTAAAATTGAATTATTATTGAAAGACATTTATGGTATTGACAATAATGTGCTTGATGCTATTTTTTGGAAATAAAAATAAAAGTAATCTTAACCCATGCTAGAATAGCAGTAATTTTATTATTATTATATTTAGATATAAATAAGTACAAATTTCATCTTTCACACAAATTCAGTTATTAACTCAATATTTAGACCGATTTATTGCTATAAAAATAATATGTGTATAGAATATAGCTATAGGTATAGTTTAGTGCAGTACTACTGGCTGCACGATAAAGATAGCGATAATTGTGGCAGCGTATGTTATCGACGCATTTTTTTTTTTTCGAAATGTATACGCTGTTGACCTGGAAAGGTCTTTACAGCTTCATCGAACTATTGAGGCGAGCGCTGAATGCACTCAACCGACTTGGAATGTTTGGGCGACCAACTCAAGTGTGCACGGCACACCTCGGCTTGAGCTGTTGCCTGTTTTGTGCAAAAATCGCGACCTATCTGAGCTAACCTAAGCTAATCTATCTAGATATACGTATATAAGTTATTGAAACATGCATGTGTACCGGGCATGTGTGCCTCAACAACTCCTGTATGTATTTTGTATCGGAAAAATTTCTGTTAACTATATAAGATAGGATAGGATGGAGAAAAATAAGGGTAGAACTCTTTGTCGTCTATTTCTCTGAAAAAGAAAAACAGCGTGTAAGCGTGTAAGCGTGCACGTGTGTATAGGTGATGTGTGTGATGTTGTAGCATTGATGTAAAGTTTTGTGGCACTGTATCGCGTGAGCAGAGTACTCAAGGGCTCCTCGCCGTTGCCGAGCGGGGCCTAATCTGGTGTGCGGGAGCGAAATTTATCCCCAGACCATGGCGGCGTGATCTATGGTTATGCGGGCGTGGGTGTGAACACGCTTTGTTTGAAGAGATAGGCTGGTACTGATCTTTCGCTGACGTGATTGAATCAGGAGGGTCGGTAAAATGTGTCGCGGTCATCTTCTATACTGCGCAGCGTTGGGTACGGGTTCATAGTTCGCGGCGGATACCACTAAAGGGCTGGGATGATTCGCGGCTTATTCGAAATAACTACGTGTGAGTGATTTTATGTTTATATACGCCCAGACAGAAGGCATCTCCAGGTCCCCGTGGAGATCCTTATTCCGGACGTATCATGGGGCACCGGTGATTTTACGTAGGGCTCGGTTCTGGAGAACCTGCAACTTTTGAATACGATTTTGCGCATGTGCAAATACCGAACAACTGTACGTCATAATCGGACGGATACAAGTTTTATATAAAGTGAATTTATGTCTGGGGGACATTTTACTCTTATGATAAAGCAAACGATAGAGACGACCCAAGACCATAACGGCTTTGTTTCGCACTCTATATGTGTGTGAATCGAAATTTAAGTGTTTATCTAAAGTGACGCCGAGATATTTCACCTCGCCGGCCCAAGGTATTTCGGTTTCGTATAGCCTGATAATCGACGCATATATTTAAGATGGCATCAATCCTAAGTCATACATTTACGTTTATCGTTGTTTCATTGTATATGGTGAAATCTTAATATCAATAATGTTTAACAAAATGAAATTTGTTTTTTGCTAAAAAAATAATAATTGAAATTTATCATTTTTATTTATTTAATATATCAGCGAGTATATATATGATTTTTTATAGAAAAATGTGTCTGACTGTGATAAATTCATGTTTTTAATTGTGTTTAAAAGTTACTGAAAAAAAAATTCCTAAACCTATTCATAAATCAAAATTAATTAAATCAAAATGCGCATTAAAAATACAACGTTAACCGGCTACCAAGTGTCCTTTCGGGCTAATACCAACCTCTCACAGTAAACCGACGTGAAATAACGGTACTTGCATCGTAGTGTTTCGTTTCGTCAGTAAGAGCGCCGGAGGCTCACCTCTCTTCTCCTTAGCCTTCCCTTACCCTCCTCCAATATACAGGTTGGCATCGCATTTATGACACCCCGGTGTTGCTAGTATCTATAGAGGGTGGTGGTCACTTAACATCACGTGATCCACCAGTTTGTTTGCCTCCTATGATACAAAAAAATATATATTGATATATTAAAGAACCAGGTATTCTAAAATTCTTGTTCTTTCAACGTTGCCGGCTCTTGTACTAAGGTGTCGCAAAAAAGTCTAGTTACGTTAACTAAAAATTTTTGTTTTTCGTCATCCTGGAGAACCCCTTGCGTTTTATGGGACAAAAAGTATATTTGATGTAATCTCGTAGTATTAGTTATCACTATGTCAAGTTTCGTCAAGATTGGTTCAGTAGTTTCAGAGTGATGCGTGATCATAGGGACAGACAGACAGACAGACAGATAGACAAAAATTGTAAAAAAAAATATTTTTGGCTTCTATATCGATAACATAGTCTACCCTGATTAAAATTTTCAAAAAATATTTAATGTACAGATTTCGACTTGTTACAGTTTTATTATAGTATAGAAGAAGTATAGATTAGTAAAGACGAGGTATATAGTCTAAGTCGTTAGGATATACATTTGTTAACTATCACCATGTTGTTAAATCCATTACTTACGTTCTATATTCTTTATCTAGTATGTTTATCTTTATATATCGACGGATGAAAGCAAAATTGTCGTAACTTGAAAAACCCAACTTTACACCATAGTACTTTACACCAGAGCTACTTATTTTACTATTTCAAAGCTTTTTTTTTAATTTGTAGTGCTAAAACTAGGCAAAAAATCAAGGTCGTATCAATGAAAAATTGAATCGTAGGAAAGCGAGACCCAGAACATTCGGAGTATTTTTTTACAAAAATATCGTAAAGAGTGACTTAGCCCAAAATGCAAGTTACGACATTTCCGCTTTCTCCCGTCGATATGTGACTAGCTTCTGCCCGCGACATCGTTCGCATGGAATACTTATATTGGGTTAACGCTAACATTAACCCGCGACTTCGTTTACTTAGAAGGTAAAAATATTTTTATATAATACGTACGTCAATCCCGATTTTGAAGCATTATTAATTGGTGCTCCATTCCTGTCAGTCTTGGTATTATGACCTATAACCTTCCTCAATAAATGAGTTATTTATCGTTGAAAGAATTTTCCACATAAAATCCTTAGTTCCTAAGATTAACGTGTTCAAATAAACGAACTCTTCTGCTTTATAATATTACTATAGAATTATATATGTTCTGAAAATCTACAAGACAAATTGATATGATACTTACATTGCGTTATACATACCTACACTTACGGGAAGGTTTATAGCCTTAAAATGTTATGGTAAACCTTTCATGTACTTAATTCAATACTGATCATTAACTGCGAGTCCTTGTACAGTTGTCGAACCGTAGAGAACCATAGAGAAAAACTTTTCCACTTTTGTTTTTTGATGGCACCTACAGCTCATCAATAGCTTCAAAATAAAAAAAAAAATGATGAAAATCGGCTGAAAACAACGGAGGAATATGTACCGTGTCCTCATTACCTATTTATATATAAGTATAGTAACAAGATCACATGGTATATGGTAGCAGTCATAGTAAGAGTATATTTAGTATATCAATAATTTATATATAGTTTCTTCAACTAAAGTTATACCTTATTTTGATATTAAGTTTTTTAATCGTGGTATGATTTGGCTGAAAACCAGCACCGTTTTCAAAAACGGCAATACGCTGACGCCAGGCCTCATTGCCATAGTTTTACATGTTTTATATTTAAAAGTTTTTTTTGTAAAACTTTATTTAGCTATGACAATAAAAATCTTTCTTTCTTTCTTCTATTTGAATACTTGAATTGTCTGTTGCTTTTAAATTTGTTTTATTTTATTTCTTTTTATTATAACGTCGAACTTTATTTTAACTTAATCTTACTGGTTAATTATCATTCGTTTATTTGATTTTATTTACTGCCCAAAATTTAAATGAATACTTCATCCGTGGGTGGTGGAGCGGATTGTTCTCTAAGATTGTTTTGTAGCTGGTAGAGCCACGCTGAAGCTATTATTGGTTTTTGCATGAATGGGTCGGCTCGTCCGGGGTAGCACTACCCTCTCACAGAAAAGCTACGTGAAATAACCATGCTTGCATTGTCGCATTTCGTTCGGTCAATGAGAGCGCCGGAGACCCATCTCTCTTCCCCTCTCCTCTCCCTTCCCCTTTCCCTATCTCTCGAATCACCCAAACACAGGCTGGCAACACACTTGCGACTCCTCTGGGGTTGCTAGTGTCTATGGACGGCGGTGATCGCTTAACAACAGGTGACCCACATATTCGTTTGCCTCCTATCATCATTACATATTCATTATAACTTCTAAAAAAATTGTGACGTAGAATGGGATAATTCGAAAGCTATTTAAATGGATACAGTATTGATACTTATCAACTGAAATACGTTACTTACATTAAGAATTTCATGCAGCTTCTTAAAATCGTCTTAGAAGTTGCATTTTTGTTTTTAGACAGGTAGATACATACTAAAATACTTATTATTATGGAACTTTTTATTTGTTTCGTGTTGTTATTTAGTAGAATTAATTAATCTAAGTATTTGAGTGAAATTTGTCAGAACTTATTCATCTCTCTTTATCAAATCATTGTTTGTGTGTTTGTCCTCTATGCATTCAAAGAGTACTGATCAGGTTGTGATAATAATTTAGTAGAGTACTCTGGGGACACCGAGAGACAATCTATATACGGAGACGTTTTTTTTTTATATTAATGACATTGTTTGCCTTAAAGAATGAGAGAGTTTTTGTTCTTATTGAAACTTTTGACACTACATTTAAATATTAGTTTGACATATTTTAATCGAATATAAATAATTCTTCAGCTTCCGAATTAGTCATATTAGGTCAAAATGACTTACGCTAAGTTTTTTTTATTTTTATTTCGCGTCATTCTGGAGTAACATTTGTGTAACCGTATGCTCGCAATAATATATTAATTTATATGACAATGTGAGACATTATATAATATGTATATGGTTTTTATCTACAATCATATTATAAAGAGGTAATAAATACCCTTCTTTATCTTCCACCTACATATCTGAAGTAGTTGCTATAATAGAAGCTATCATATTGACAAATTTTCTAAGTTGCTTAGAAACTATTCGGCATAGTTCGATTTTTTCTTAAGTACTCAGTTATCATAATTATCAAACTAAATTTGTATCACTTCATTGTTTAGGAATTTATGTAGTTCTGACATGGATACCAAGACATAGTGGGATCTAGGGTACCGAAGCCGTTGATCTTCTTGCTTAAGAAGCTATCTAGACGATATTTTGACCACTATAATACATGTGTTCAGGATTTTTCCAAACAAGACTGATCTGTTTGTATCATAGAACTCAAACTGGAATATATCTAGCCAAATTACTGGCAAATCATATGCTTCCATTCAGGATAACATTCCTGGTATTATAAGTTTCGCGACTGTTACAAGATTGCTGAGTCTACTATCTGTAAGCTAAGGATCTATTTGTAGAGGTATGCTCTCCAGTCCATCTTGCAAAGCTCAGAATCAGAGATAAATCAGTATGTGAATTTGGGTTGTATGAAGGCACTCTAGATGTTAGATGATGTTTTACCTAACAATATAGTACAGTACATCTGTCTGATTTTAACCAAGGCATATTTTCTTCTTTTGTCAATACTCTGCGTTTGTATATACCGTAACAAAATGAAACTTTAACATAACACATATATGTTTATTTAAGGCATGATGGCTGTAAGTGTTGTGTTTGTCTTAGCGTATTTCAGTGGCCTAATTGGGAAGAACTAGATTATATAATAAAAATTTAATACTACCCATAAAGTGACTTTCCCATGACTGACTTGAAACTCATAGAATTCGTATCTATAAGATTCCATTATTAAAAGGTTAAAGTTTGTGATTTGGATGATGTTATTACATACAAATTCCATGTATACCTTACAAATTCTTATTAAAACAAATAGCTAAATCAAAATGAAAATTTCATGGAGATGAAGTTTACTTTTTACAGCATGTTAATTGTTGTAGTTGGTTAGAAGATGGTAAATAAAAACTTTAAACAGGTAAAGTTATTGCGTAGGTGAGGGCCAGAGGAGCAACCCAGGGGATACCGGGAAGACATTTTTTACCAATATATAGGATAGGTTGGATTCAAAATTAGACCGGTAGGTGTCGATACAGTCAAGTTCTAGGTTTTTTAAGATTTTAAAAACTGATATCGGTAATAACCGATTTGGCACACACGAAGTTGCGCGGGTCAGCTAGTATGATATAAAAAAAAGAACTATTTGTTTTTTATGTAATATTTCCTACATGTATTTTTGAGAACAATTTTTCGCTCTGAATAAATAAAAACAAAAAGGAATAATTACTTTTTTCCGAATAAAAGGTTTCTTTCTCCTTTTTTGTATCCTTGACAACATCTACGCAAAATTTCTTATGATGATCTGTTAAGTCATGAAAGTATGAAAATATAACAAAAAATAAATAGAAAAGCAAATTCACTTTCTCAGTTAGAACTAGTTAGGATTATTGTTATTCTTTTAAAGCAAAAAAAAAAAGAAACTCGACTAGTCCCAGATGCTTAGTCCGGTTATTTCTCGGGCAATTAAACCCGCGATTTATCGCAAATCGAATGGCAGAGTCTCCTCGAGACCGTTACGTTCCTATAGCAATATGCAGTAACCATTGATTTGCCATTTCAGTTCTTTTTTCTCCTAGGATCACTTAGCAAATAATCGTTTCGAGAAATAAAAACGGAAGTAATGAGATTCTAATGTACTGTACTGAATAGTCTATACTTATAATACAATGAGAGAGCATATTTTGTACGTTTGTTCATGTAAGGAAAGTAAACTCCAGAATTATTGCACCAATTTGATAAATTCTTCCATTATTTGGACATTTTTTTCCCCAACTGACTACGCTATTGACCTAGCAAGGTCTTAGCAGCTTCACCGGACTACTCCATTATTTGGACATTTGACCAAGCCATGCTATGGTTCAGTTATGACTTATTGAATTAAAACTATAAATAACTATTTTCAAAATTAAAACATGGCGTTATCTATGAGATATCTCTAATAGCCGATTCTACAGTTTTCCGTCAACAAACTAGTTTAAAGCGCCATCTGTTCGAAACTGATGAAACTTAGAATTACAATAATAATCAACATTGACAAACATTTCATTTATAATTAAAATTATTGAGACCATTTATTGAAATATAAATTATGTTATCTTACAAGTTGGACCAATTTATACAAATGCTAACTTTGATAAAGATCGGTTGAGTAGTTTTGGAATTCATCGTCGACAAATATCATGACACTGTTTTTTTATATTTAAGGAAAGATATAGGAACCGCGTAAAGTGATTATATTTATTTGCTAGTAGCTGTGCATTTTCCGTTATTCTGTCATTAGCTTATTAGTTAATCCTATCCAAAAAAATATGAATAAATTTTTTTACCAATAAAATCTACAAACAGGTCATCATAACAACATATATTCAGTTTACTAAGGATAAATACAGTGACCGTTTTTATAAAAAAAATGGGTGTACTTATGTACACGCGTTAGAAATTATACATCTTTGGCGTAACAAGACAAAAATATTTTCAAAAATTTTATCTTTCCCCTTATTCTACGTTTGTAGGAAAAACGACACAATAGAAAAAAAGGTATTTAATACATTAAAAGTTTTAATACAAATAAATACAAACAACAAATACAAAGAAACAAAATGTTGACTATAGTCAACTTGAGGTTGTCAGTTTTTCATGACCATGTGCGCGGACATCGTAAAATTTAATCTCATCATTTTTCCCTAACGCGCCGAAAAAAGTATAACTTAAAAAAATGTTTTTACCAAAAAAATCAAACAAAAGACGAGTAGTCTGATAGATGTGCTATCGTATCGTATGGTATCGTATCCTTGTAAATGATCCGGAACTTTCCGCAAAATGTGGCGGTAAAAGCATGGCATCGTGGTAGGGTCTTTTCTATGCATACCCGGGTACCACAATTATATTGATTCTGTTGCCTAGCATTAATTGGTGTGATTTGGCAGCTGCGTTTGAGAGCGAGTTCCTCAAAGCTTGGTATATTCAAGATCTTGGACCACAAAGTAATTTAAAAGGTTAAAACCTAGACGGTGTTATCACAAAAAAATTAAATATGCATTAAATAGTTGCTTTAAAAAGGTTTCGTACTAAATGCACCGCATTCTCGCGAGGTAAGTTCACGTTATCCTTTTATCGCAAGTCTAACCTAACCTAACCAAAGCGAGACGAACGAGCAAGATGGCGAACGTTCAGGGAGCGCGGTATATTTAAAACGTAACCGTTTTAAAGCAAGTGTTTAATACATATTTAACTTTTTTATAATAACTCTTTTAAAGTATTTAAAAAGTACCTATTTTTGTATAAGACGTAAACGAAATCATTATGTGGCCGCAACAGACAATTTAACTGATCGCTAACGGCTTGATGGTAATAAAACCTCACTGATTTAGCACCAACAGCTGATTCATTGTAAACAAGTTGTAAAAGTTTTTGTGATCAATACGATTTTGTTAAACTGAATGTTGAGCTAATATTTCGTATAATTTTATGGTTAATACTTGACTTTATTGAATAGTTAAACAGTAATTACAGTAGGAATAGAGTATTTATTAGGTCTTTTTGTATGAGACGTTTTGTATGAAAAAATTTAAATGGTTTTTTTTCATGAATTTTTTATTTGTATTAATCGAAGTAAGCACCCATGTAATCAATTCATCTTTGCCAACGCAGTGGCAGTTTATTAATGCCCTTCTTAAAGAAATCAGCTGGACGGGAGGCTACAAATTCTTCAAAGGCATTTTGTACTACCTCTCGGGTATTGAATTTTTTTCCCGCCAAGGAGTTATCCAAATTCTGGAAAAAGTAGTAGTCTATAGGCGCAAGGTCTGGTGAGTAGGGCGGTTGACGGAGAACTTGCAACCCCAGTTCTTGCAACTTGGAGACTGTCTGCTGTGCAGTATGAGGTCGCGCGTTGTCGTACAGGAGCAGCAGAGACGAGCGATTGACCAATGTTGGTTGGAGATTTGCCAGCTTCTCCATCATTGTGTTCAGTTGTTCACAGCACACATCTGCAGCAATGCTCACCCCGTTTGGTAAGAAGCTGTGATGAATCACACCAGCGCTAGACCACCGAACAGTGACCCACTTTTCTAGAGGTAAGTTTTCGTTTAGGGCATTGTTTAGGTGCTGTACCAGGATTCAACCAACTTGCTGAGTGCTTGCGGTTATCAAACAGAATTCATTTTTCATCGCAGGTAACAATGCGGTTCAAAAGTCCTTCATCTGTGTGTCTGTTGAGCGGTGCAAGATACATCTCCACGCGTACTTCGCTCTGGCGATCATTGAGCTCGTGGGGCACCCATTTGTCAAGCTTTTTTACCTTGCCAATTTGACGCAAATGAACCAATATTGTTTTGACGCTAACGTCGAAAGCTGCTGCTAATTCAGCCGCAGATTGTGTATCATCAGCTTCCACAATCGCCTTTAATTCGTCATTGTCGACCAAAGTCTTCGGACGACCGCGAGGTTCATTTTTCAGCTCAAAATTCCTAGAACGGAAGCAAGCAAACAAATAACAGGTGGTGCGTTGGTTGGTTGTGTTAGCTCCGTAAACGTCGTTGATGTTGCGTGCCGCTTGTGCTGCGTTGTTGCCACGACGGTACTCATATTCCATAATTACTCGAATTTTTAACGTATCCATGATGACAAAAAATATTGAAATGCGATGAAAATGTAACACTAATTAATAAACAAATGACTAAAATTGGAAAAAGAATTCCATGTTTTTAAAATAAAATTAATTTAAAAATTAGAATTCTTAACCAAACAAAAAATATTTTGATTTGAAATGGCCAGTACTGCAGAACGGCAATTTCATAGGTAAAGACCTATATTGATATGCATTTTTGAATGGAAAGTTCCGATCAATAACTTCCGCGCGAAAGAATAAAAAATATTCACACACTCTCATTTAAAATTTTAACAGTTTTATGTAAATATTTACATACTTTACCATCGTCATTTTCTTATCCTTATCCCACATAAGTAAGGTCGGTACAACATGTTTCCTCTTTTCACTCTCCCCTATCAGATGTCATCTCAGTATTCACACCTTTTACACACATATCGTTTTTCACACAATCCATCTATACCTTTTTCGGTCTTCCTCTACTCTTATCACACCATCGACCATCATACTCAAAGCTTCTCTAGTTACATGTTCTTCATCTCTCGTCATGACATGTCCATACCATGCTAACCTATTACTCCTCAACTTATCTGTCACTGGTGCTATTCAAACTTCCTCTGATATATTCATACCTATTCTTGTCCATTCTAGTTACACCATCCACCTTAACATTCGCATCTCTGCCACATGTAATTTTCTCTCATCCGACTCTTTCGTCACCTAGCACTCAAGTGCGTACAACATGACTGGTCTTATAAAAGTTACATACATTATTTACATACTTTACCGTAGGTCCTAAACATATACAGAATAACGAAAAATTTAGAAATGCCTTAAATAAAAATTTCTGAACACCTAATTAAAACAAAACACCATTAATTTTCAGAAATTGGAATTCTTCGTAAATCAATAAAACTATTTTCACATGAATTAATATAAAATAATTTTGGAAGCTAAAGTCCACGTACGAGACCTTGTGATATTTTAAGCATAAAATTACAGCAAAACAAAGTTATCAGAAACCTTTATAAACTCCGTGAATAGTAAAATAAATACTTATATTTTAAGACATTATTAAACATTGTATAAGTGGTTAAGTAAGTTATTAGTATCAAAAAATCTAATGCTAGCTATTTGCCAAAACAGACGATTTCCTTGAAATTTATTAAGTAATATTTGGTACCCGATCTATATATAGAATCCCATATTCTATTAACAAAAGTTTTGTTGAAATAAGTACCTACTAAACAAAACGATATAAAAATATAATAGTGTAAGGATAGATAACATGTATTTATTTACATTGGTAGAAAGAATTCTCTTTTTGTAAGTTCAATCTGTGTGGTCATATTATTACTAAGGATGATAAACGAATTATGTTTTAGCCTATTTATTAAGTACTAGCTTTGCCCCCGACTCCGTCCGCCTGAATCCTAGTGTTAAAAAAAATGTGATTAATAAAATCATCTGAATGTACTAAATCCATTTACTTATCTACTTTTCTCGCGTACTTAAGTCGCGTGGTCATTAAATTTATAATAACTTTTGATAGAGTGAACCGATTTTAATAAAACCGGGACTAAATGTGACTCCAGGAAATACTTATGATTATAAAGTTTTAGCAAAAACGCAGTACTTTAGCAGTAATACGTGTTTAAGCAAATACACAGATAACCAGACAGACAGACAAACATTTTAAAAAAAGCTTAAAATGTAATTTATTATATTTTTATAGAAACTTGCAACATTTATTTTCACAAAAAACAAAAACCTAAGACAAACACGTTACATTTAAATTCTTATTATATATATATACAATAGATAATGAAACATATAAATAGATTCCAAAGATTATCACCTATAACCTCGAGCTACCGATCTCATATTTACCTATTTAATTTAGACGTCCGACATCATCCAATTCATTAGTCATTCCGTACGTTAACCGCACACTAAATTCCCATTAGCCTGCAAAAACATCGATGGATAAAACATCGTGTGTTGTAATCGCTTAGACAAACTCTGCCTCGCATTAATCCTTTCCGAGAGCAAACATATAGCATTAAGTAAATCCGTCAAATAATCCACTAGGAAAAGCCGACAAGTCTCTGTCAACATTCATCGTCTGATTTCCTTAGCAAGCTTCGAAGTTGTAAAGTTGTATTTACGTTTTCACACACATAAAGTAAATGCCCCGTAACCAGAAACCTGAGTGCGAGAAACGGAAATAGCGATTCATCACAAGTTTTAATCTGTTCTACAGTTTGGCCCACTTGCGGTTGCTCACGTACCGGACGAGCGTTTTAAACGCTGCGTTAAATTAAACGTTTGAACATATTATCTTATCCGTCTTATTTATTTATATTTTTAATTTTGATCGTCACTTTTTATGCTTAATGTTACACAAATAATGGGCGGGTTATTTTACAATGCACCCTTTAATTATGAGTTAATGATTTTTCTTTAGTATAATGGCCTAAGAAATTTGTAGTGTCAAAAATTATCGTATTTGGATCGATTATTTATGCACGTACATATGAATAAAGTTGATGTATTTGTTATTATTAATCCCTATAACGGCTAAGCCGATTGTTATTAAACTTAATATTATCGTAGATATTTTTAAAAAGCCTCATTAATAATGTAAAAAAAATAAAGAAAAATGTTAAAATATGTAACCTGGAACCACGGAATGAATTATAATATGTACAATAAAAAAAATTAAAAGGACTACCACCAATTAATCCAAATCCGAAAGAACCAAACCATTCATTTTCAAGCAACGGAAATATGGGTACCGGCTGGGTATTAAACAAGCGTCTCGTGGTTTACCATTCATTTTAAAGCAGCGAAGATATAGGTATCGGCTGGGTTGTAGTCCAATGAAGCTGTTAAGACCTTGCTAGGTCAATAGCGTAGTCAGTTCGAAAAAAAAAGAAAGTACCGGCTGGGTATTAAACACGCGTCTCGTGATTTAAAACCGCTCGTCTGCAACAAACGAATTTAGCGTGCGGCCAACGCGGATCACCCCTGCAACTGTGAGTACTCGCATATTTCACTAAAATTCCAGTGTAACAAATAACATATTTTTTTACTTTCGTTGCGTGACAACTCGAAACACGCAACACATGATTTTGATTTATTCAGTTATACAACTTTGTTTCGGCAGCCGCCTAATTGGTGTTATTATTGCATAAAAGAGTTTTTGTAGCGATTGTATCGTAATTGAAATTGTTTTGTTGTCAATTTTGTCACTCGGTAGTAAATGAATTGTCTTATATCGATTATTAAACATCATTTAATGGAATAAAATATACGATGTCTCACATTTAAAGAGATTATTAATGGTTAAAAAAGCTTTATATCTCTAACAAAGAAAATAAAAAGTGATGCATTAATCTTTATAATCATAAATCATTCATAATTTTCTATTCTCAATCAGTCTAGGTTTTTTTTTTTCAAATTCTGTTTTTTGTTTTACATATTTATATTCAAAATCAATAATACATTGGGAGAGAGAGTTGGTTACAATGTGATAAGAGGTCACAACATTTAGTAGTGCTTTAGGAGCAAGTAAAAGAGTGGGACATGATATTTTCAAAGTCTCTTAAATGCTTTGATATTAATGCCTACGTGATTTGCAAAGGCATCAAATGCTTTGATAGCAAAATCACTATTCATTAGACCCAAAAGGTCGAAGAAATATATACAATTATTACAAAGAATTATATGCCGTAATCTCTTCGAATTAAATCTGCAGCATTGCAGTTAAAATTACATGAATATGACATCTTATGTACTTAATAAAAACGTAAATATAACATATCTATGCTTCTTATTTTATTTTTAATGTTGCAATTGTCTATTATGCTATTTTTACGAAAGCTATATATTATGCTATAGGCTATTATTGTCTTATTTTGCTTAATAAATTGATAACTTATCACACGAAATCTGTTTGATATTCTCACGTAAACACAGATTTCAACTTTAATAATGAACTTAAAGATTGTTGATAGTATCAAAGGGCTTATTAACTCAGTTCAAATGTGTGTATTGTAAATAAAAAAAAATACAGTGACTATAAACAGTTCTCTGCCACGTCTGTTTGTCTGTCTGTCTGCTTAAAAACCACTAAAC